>MU831816.1:0-103618 GCA_029204225.1 Diphasiastrum complanatum
ATCCGAACTGATTGAATAATTTGCTACAACATCATCAACTTGTTTTTTACCAACCTAAAACATTAATGAATCGCATCTATTTATAGTTGTGGGTAGTTTCCCCTAACAGTCTACATTGGCATTGGCTCTGATTTCTTGAAAATAACATTGCATTCATCTTTGCTACAGTTGCCCTGACCCTGGAGATCGAATTCTATTTCGACCTTGGAACTTCAATCCAATTTGACCCTGGAACTTTGATTTGATTCAACCTTGGAACTTTGACTCAGTTTGACTTGACCCTGGAGGTTCACTTTATTTTGAAAATTTCAATCCAATGCATGTTGACCTTGAAGGTCTATTTTATTTCGACCTTGGAATTTCGATTCGACCCTGGATTGTCAGATTTTTGCAAAATAAATTTTTTCAAATATGTACAAGTATTTACAAGGGCATCAATGGGAGTAGGTTGAGGGATGCTTAGCGCACTGTGGACCCTTAAGGATAGACAGGGCGTCAAAAAGCGTAGGAGTTCTAAAAGCGTGATTCAAGCACACGTTCTGCAGGCCTAAGCCTGTTGATCGCCCTAAAGAAAGATCCATTCTTTAAGACAATCTCGTTAAAAAGAGAATAATCACCTTACATATTAAGCAATTTGTAGTAGCAATTAGTCAGCTAATGTCAGAAGACTTACCAAAATATTGACAAATCGGTTTGATGTTTCGCTCCAAGAGCTTTGGATCTTCCACTGCATAAAATCGATGGTGATGGCGCCTTCTACTCCCACTCTCACTACATAAAATCGATGGTGATGGCGCCTTTCTAGCTGACTTGCATCTCTCTCTCTCTCTCTCTCTCTCTCTCTCTCTCTCTCTCCTCTCTCCTCTCTCTCTCTCTCTCTCTCTCTCTCTCTCATGGATGCTCCTTCGTTTATTTCTACCTTGCTTTGCTATCGAACAACAACTGACGCACCACTTTTTCAAAATCAAGGTCCAATTAACCTTCTTTTGCTTAACCAAGGGATTTTCCCACTTCAATTTTCAAAAAACACTACAAGACTTTTAAATTTTACAATCCTATTTAAAGGGAAATTAATTTTCCCTCTCCCACTCGTACCTTCCGGGAAACCACACTGCATGACACTATAAAGCGTGTAGTTTCGACGATTATTCCACACTACACCGTGAAGAGTTCGCTTCTCTCTCTGCTACCGTAGGCAAATTAGTATTTGAAGGATTCAAATCCCAACTTGTTCTTGAGGGATAACTACGAACATTTGGGGAAGCATTATTTGTGGCCTGGCTTATAAAATTCAAGTGGATGCCACCAAGGGCGTGTCTCATTAAAAAAACATTCAATGCATACTCTTGTGTTTGGGTCATTCAAGGTTAATATCGATGGATGTGATGTGTTCAAATTACTAGATTTTCATTTATAAAAAGGATTTTCAATATTCGCATTTATGAAAGAAATGAAAGAAAAAAGAACTGTTGGGGGCCATGGTGTATGTTAGGGAAGTAGTCCAGGTTACAAATGAGTTTCGAGAGAATATAGTGCCCTTGCCATGACAAATGCTTCGACTCATGAGAGATTATTAGGGGCAATGATGGTCTCCAAGCCAATACAATGATAAGTGTGAAGGGCCTTGAAATTACAAACTAGGAAACAACCGAAGAAGTATTAGTTGTTGAATGTCTAAATAATGCAAGAAGAAGCCACCCATGCCAACGTCTCATCAATAACTCATTCAATGCACAATGTATTATTGTGTTTGGCTCAGTGATGTGATCTGTCTAGAATGTCATATTTTCATTTATAAAGGAGATCCTTCCATATTCTCATTTATGAGAAAAGTCCTCCGGTGCACTATCTTCAATGGGTCACATGATAATAGGCATGTCCACAATCTCATGCTATATTGGTTGACATCTCAATAGAATTTCTGGTGGAGTAATTCTACTGAGTTTAAAAATCTTTGTTGACCTCACGTCCAGTGAGGATGATGGTGTGAAAGAATTTCAGGATACTGGATCAGGCGATCCATCTTTTCAGGATAAGATTCCTAGCATTCTTGAGTTGTTTGAAAAACTGCCATTGACGAGTAAACTAAGAAAATTACTATACATATGCGGAATTTCAAAAACAGTGCTTTAGATGCCATTGAAGTACAATGGGAATGTTGCTTTTGAGCTACCACCATCCAAGGTGCCAAGAATGGCTAGGATGACGAGGGCATATGACTGCCACCATTGGATACGTTATGCAACTTCAACAATCCAAGGATTTCTAAGAGAAGTTGGGGTTTCATCATGTGGTGGGGGATTTCAGTGTTTCAACAACCACGGTGGCCATCTATTGAATGTTGGAAGAGTGAACGTAAATCATTTTATTGGAAGATTGAATAGTAGACTTCCTTTGGGTTTGGTTGCTACTGGGAGTGGCTCAATGAAATGTCATTATTGTCATCATGCACCATCATGTGTAAAACAATGCAATGTGAATGTCTATTATTGCATTCCATTTGATAGAAGGTTTTCTAGAATGGTTTTACATGTGGGTATCCATGAACTTGAACTTGGAGAAGGTACAACATTCTTGCGCGTGTGGCAAAAACAGAAAGCTTGGTTAAGAAAAAAGTTTGTAAAAACGTCTCCCAAGGACCAAAAAGTATTCAAAAGAGTTTGCGAAGGATCTCATTTCAAAGTATCTTCTAAAAGACATTGTAGGGATGTCTAGAACCAGATTATGGCATGGTGGAAACTTGGCCATGCTTATGATAGTTGCATCAAAGAATTGAAGACCTAGTTGGCCTGGTGGAGAAACAAAATACATAGATGGGGAAAGTTTATTGTGACAATAATGATTTTCAAAGAGTAGCTTGCTTTTATTTTTTGTGCAATAAACATCATATTGGTTCTAATTTTGAATATAAAATGTTTGTAGATGATGGAAATTGAAGATGACACAAATGTTCCTACAACAAATTTAGTCAGAGGTGGTGCATAGCGTCTAGCAAAGAGTGGATTCTTACAGTGCAAAGTTATCATTGTACGAGGCATCAATGGGTGATTTGGCAAACTCAATTTTCCAAAGTGCTAAGGAGAAGTCTTTTTTGTCAGGTAAATTACTCCACCATAATTGAGGATGGGCAACCTCTAGAAAAAAAAGTGCCAATGACCATGATTGAGGATGGGCAACCTCTAGAAAAAAGTGCCAATTGTTGGGAATTGAAAGAGGGTGTGAGAGTGTGAGAAACCAAAATATCTCGAAAAGAAACGAACACGAAAAAGCGAACTCGAAACTCGAACGAGAAACGAACTCGAACGAAAAGTGTTCATGCGCAGCGGAATGAGCTATAGTACTCTTTCCCTAAGCATGACTACGCCTATCAGAAACGAACAGAACATCAGTGATAGAAATCACAGTCGATCTGATTACATAGCCAAACATTAAGCAACAAAACATTAGAAGAATAATTTGTCGCGAACAACTAGACAAATTATTAGTTGCGAATGATTTGCGAAGAGCTAGACTGAGCTCGACTAATAATCAATCGCGAAAGGCAGGACTAAATATTAGTCGCCAACAACTAGACTAATAATAATTTGCTAAGAACAGATTACCAGATTGAACAAAAAGAGAGTCAAATAGAATGTAGAAAAGCATAGCAAAATTGACACAAATCTGAATGTAGAACAAAACAGAGCTGTTATCAGATTAAGTATAGTAAAATATACATGTCAATAATGTTGTGGAGCACAAGACAATAGCGGACGAAACCGCGTGCTCTACAAAGCTAATTCGATCTGTAAAAGGAATGAACCTGTTACTAACAATACAAAAGAATCAATGCGCAAGGCATCTACTTCGTCTATCTCTGATAAGTTTTTGATGCTATTATTTTCACACCACTGCTAGATACGCAAATGGCATTCAATATATATATATATGTACACAATTTTACAGGTGTGCAGATGAAGAAAGTACAAAGTGGATGTGCTGTCTGTAGGAGACCATGGGTGGCTACTGTCGTTGTCAAATTTTTTAGCACAGTTGCATGGGATGAGCGTGAGAAGGGCGCGATGTCAGCCTTTGATGAAATGAACGTTGGTGAAGATGCGAAAAATACGACACTATGACAAATGCCTTAGGATTTGATTTACAGGGTGCCTTCACTTTTTCTAGGGCACCTTTGACATTTTCTAAGACAGTGTCGTCTTTTTACCTATCACAAATCACGTGTAAAAACACAGTGTTGTGTTTTTTGCCTTTTTCGCCTGTGGAAATTTACTTGTATTTATGCAAACTATGCGACAACATGAGTAAAAATGCAGCATGAATAGAGGCAGATTAAAATTGGATTTAGGAGAGTAGAAGAGATAAATCCAGCATCCCTCCTTAATCTGGATCCGTGAATGCCTTGATTTTCAGACTAAGAAATGCACAAAATTTGTTGTGTGCATTAGCACTTAATGCCTTCATGAATATATCTGCAACCATGTCCTGCGTTCTGAAGTACGTTAAGCTCACCTCCTTGTTGAGAACCTTGCCCTTGGTGTAGTGATATCGGATTTCAATGTGCTTACTCCTAGAGTGAAATCTAGGGTTGGCCGATAAGGCAATAGCACTCTGACTATCACAAAATAAAATTGTGGGATTGTACTGATACAAATTAATGTCTGACAGTAAATTTCTCAACCAAAACGCTTCCTTAATAGATTGAGAAGCAACAATGTATTCTGCTTCTGTACAAGAAAGTGTGATAGAGGTTTTCTTACGACTGTTCCATGAGATAGGACCACCATTGAAGAAGAATGTAAATTCAGATGTGGACTTACGATTGTCTACATCTCCTTTCTAGCTTGCATCAGAATATCCACTGAGCAGTTGAATATTATTGTTGCTGACATCTCCATAGCAGATGCACTGGTCCATGGTAGCTCGAATATACCTCATGACTCTTATGAGAGCCTTCCAATGGGTAATGCCAAGATTAGCCATATATTGGCTGAGTAGCTTACTGCAAAAGAGATATCTGGTCTTGTATAGACCATTGCGTACATGAGAGATCCAAGTATCGATCGATAAGGATACTCTCTCATCTGCTCCTCTTTCTGCTTGGTTTGAGGACATTGGTCCTTTGACAAACATAGGCCTGGATCCATCAGTGAGTGAGCTAACTTACAATTCATTAGATTGTATCTGTTAAGAACATTGTGAAGATACCTTTGTTGAGTGATGTAGATCAGTCGTCTCACTCTGTCTCTGTGGATCTGAATGCCCAGATAGAAGTGAGCTTCACCCAGATCAGTCATGTCAAACTCTGAAAACAACATCTGCTTATAATCCTTGACCAAATTGGTATTGTTGCTGAAGAGCAACGTATCATCCACGTATAAGGTGATGATAATGAAGGATTGCTACACTGACTAGGAATGGACGTTGCAATTAGCAGTGCTTGGTTGGAATCCTTGTTCAATGAGGAATGTGTTGATCCTCTGAAACCAAGCTCTGGCATACTGTTTCAAGTCGTAAAGTGCTTTGTGGAGTTTACAGACATGATTCTTCATACTTTCCAGAATGTATCCTTCGGGCTGGATCATGTAGATGTCTTCTTGTATCACTCCATTCAGATAAGTTGTTTGTACATCAAGTTGATGTACTTCGAGGTCGGTAGCTACAGCATAAGACATGAGTGCTCGGATTGACGAATGTTTGACTACTGGACTGAAAGTCTCGCTGTAGTCAACATTGGGGATCTGAGTGAATCCTCGTGCTACCAGTCTTGCCTTCCTTCAATCAGTTGCTCCATTGGCGGTGTATTTATTCTTAAAGATCCATTTGCAATCAATGATATTGCAGCCAATAGGAGCTTCGACTAGTGATCACATCTAGTTCTTGATCAGAGAGGAATACTCTTTGTCCATAGCTTCTCTCCAGAGATCAGAGTCTGGTTGGCTGAGTGCCTCTTCGACTGTCGTCGGTTCCTGTATCAAGAGACATGCAGACTCAGGAGTATACCTTGTGGGCTGTGTGCGCACTCGGCTTGATCTTCTGGGAGGATTCGACTCATGAACCACTCTTGGGACTTGTTGTTGGATACAAGCAACGTCTTCGTCTGATTCACTGTCAAAAAGTGGGTTGTCGACAATGGACATGCCTGAGTCAGATGTTCGGATAGTCATGTCAATGGCAGGTGATGAAGGTTCTCCTGGAGCAATATCCTTGACTTTGATGTCGACAAAGTGATCCTCGATAAAGACTGTATCCCGACTATACAAGATTTGTTGGGTATTAGGATCATATAGCTTGTACGTATTATCAGATGAAGTATATCTAATCAGGATTGTTGGAGAGAGAGGGGAAGAATTTATGACGAACACGAACGAAAAACGAACTCGAACAAGAAGCAAATGAGAAACGAACTCGAACAGAAAATGTTCATGCGCAGCGGAATGAACTATACGACTCTCTCTGTAAGCATGAATATGCCTATCAGAATGACAAAACTTTAGTGATAGAAATCATGGTCATTCTAGATTACGTAGCCAAACATTAATAGATGAAGCGCCAGAAGAATAATTTGTCACGAATAGCAAGACAAATTATATGTCGTGAATGATTCGCGAAGAGCTAGACTGCGCTCGACTGATAATTAGTCACGAATGATTCACGAAAGACAAGACTAAATGTTAATCGTCTATTACCAGTAAGAACAACTAGAAAGATCAGACGGAATGAATGATAAGCATAGCAATATTAACATAGATCTGAACGCAGAACAATGAACTGTATCAGATTAAGTATATCATGTATACATTCAATAATGCGGTAGAGCACAATACAGTAGCGGATGAAAGGGGTGCCCTACAGAGCTTATTTCAATCTGTAAAAAAGGAATAAAACCTTAATTCTGACAAAATGAAGAATCAATGCTCAGGGCATCTACTTCGTTTATGTCATCTTCTTCTGCTCTCTTCATCATCTTTTACACGAATGGTGTCCAATATATATGTATTACATAATATTAGAGGTGTGCAGATGTGAAAGTACAAAGTGGATGTGCTGTTTGTAGGAGATCGTGGGTGGCTGCAATTGTTGTCCAATCTGTTAGCGCAACTGCATGGGGTGAGCGTGAAAAGGGTGCATGCTGAAGTGAACGTTGGTGATGATGCAAAAAGTGCGTCACTCTTACGAATGGCCTTAGGATAAGATTTACAGGGTGCCTTAGCTTTTAGGACACTTTTGACATTCTGTAAGATAGTGTCCTCTTTTCGCCTGTCATCTTAAACTGTGTAGAAACACAGTGTCGCGATTCTTTCGCCTTTTCTTCGTCTGTGCAAATTTGCATGTAAATATGCAGACTGCGTGACAACGTTAGTAAATATGCAGCATGAATGGAGGCAGATTAAAATGGGATTTAGAAGAGTTAGAGGGAATAAATCCAACAAAGATGGTCTTGAGACCTTGGAAGTCCAATTTCTTCCTTGTGTCTTTTGGGATCTGCACGTAGACAACGCATCCAAACACTCTTAGGTTCTTCACAGAAGGCTTAGAGCCTGTTCACACCTTGCGAGGTGTCTTGCCTAAGAGGGCCTTGGTCGAACATCTGTTCTGGACGTAAGCTGCAGTGGAGATAGCTTCGGCCCAGAATCTCTTTGGTAGCGATGCATGCGCTAGCATACATTTGGCTGATTCAACCAGGGTACGGTTCTTCCTCTCGGCTAAGTCATTAGACTGAGGACTGTAAGGAGTGATGAATTGCTGCTCAATGCCTTGGATTTGGCAGTACTCCTTAAACTCGGTAGAGATATATTCTCCACCATTGTCTGACCTTAGGGTCTTGATCGTCTTCGACTCTCCTTTTCTGCATGCTCCTCGAAGATTCTGAAGCAGTTGAAGGCTTCAAATTTCTTATTAAAAGTTTCTGAAAAATTCATCAATAAAAGTTATAAAGTACTTTGCATCCTTCAGTGAAGGATTTTTCATCTGGCCACAAATGTCTGAATGTACAATGTCTAACAATCCTCTAGCAATATGTTGATGGCTTGATTTAAATGGTTTCTTAGTCTGTTTATCAACTAGACAGTCTTGACAGATAGGTAACATGACATTATCACGAGGATAGTCGAGATCAAGAACAATAGATTGTCTAGACATTTGTTGTACAACAACATGATTCAAGTGACCAAGTCTATAATGCCAAAGTAAACTTTTATTTGCATGAATAGAAGTACTGGGCGCCTGACTAGAGGCAGAAAAGCAATGACTTAATTTGTACAAGTATCCATGTCTCATACCGAGTGCTAAAATCTTGCCTGTCCTATCAACTACTTTGCATTGATCACATTCTAATTCTACTCTATGTCCTAGATTTGTGATTATGCTTATAGATTGCAGATTCGTAGATAAATTTGGTACATAGAGGACTTTAGAAAGTAGCTCAGATTGATCATTTGCAAAGCTCAATCTCACAGTACCTTCACCTTTAATAGCTTGTGTGCTATTGTCGCCAAGGTGAACATATTTCTTGGTACTGTAAGGTGTATAGGACTCAAAACAGCCAATGAGGCTGGTCATGTGCAGAGTGGCTCCGGAATCCAGAACCCAAGAATTGTCGTCGGATGTTCCTTGATGGCTGGTCATGAAGGCATCATGATTCACTTCTTGAATAGGTTGTGGAGCTTCTGTAGTTGCATTTGCCACTTGACTCGATTGCCCCTTGCTGTTGTTCTTTGCTTGCAGTATTCGGCAGTCTTGAATTATGTGGTTGTTTCGCATGCAGTATCTACAAAACAACTTCTTCTTCGCCTGAGGATTTGACTACTCTTTGTGTTGTGTTGGTTTCTGGTCTGGCTTTGATTGCTTCGGGCCTTTCTTCTTCTTTTGCTTAGTCGTGCTCTTGTTGGTGTATAAAGCATGAGAACCAGTTGAGGAACTTGAGGCTTCGTTCCTCTGCGTGTCTTCTTGCAACAACATAGTAATGACTCTCGAAAGAGTCAGTTCTGGATGTGTCGTGATGATCATCACCCAGCTGTCGTATGAGCTTGGCAAGCTTGTAAGCAGTTGCATCACTGCGTCTTGATCGTCTATGACAGATCTAACAACAGCCATTTGCCTTAGCTGGTTCTTGAATTGTTTGATGTGATTCTGCAGGGAATCAACATTCGCCATCTTGAGGGAGTAAAATTTCTTTCTGAGATGTAGCTTGAAAGTATATCTCGCACTTCATATAGTGTGCCCAAGATGTCCCAGACTTCTTTCAATGTCTGGGCCTCGGATACATGGCTGATCTGGGTATCAGTAATGTTGAGGATGACCAGCGCAAAAGCCTTTCCATCGTTCAGCTTCCATCTGGCGATTGCTGCATCATCTGCTTCGGTTTTTCCTTCTTCACCTGTAACAACGTCATATAATTCTTTAGACATTAGTATAGTTTTCATTTTAAATTTCCACAGATGGTAATTGGCTCCATCAAGCTTGTCCATGATAGGACTGGCTTTCCCTTGGGAATCCATGTGGAAGAGTAGTATAGGTGATAGGAAAAACTATCCGATGACTTAAGTATGAAAATCTGGTACTAAATTACAGTTGGTAGAGTCTTGTACTGTGGAAGCTTATCAGGCTACGAAAATGGCTCTGATACCATGTTGGGAATTAAAAGATGATGTGAGAGTGTGAGAAACTAAAATTGCTCGAAAAGAAACGAACACGAAAAGAAGCGAACTCGAAACTCGAACGAGAAATGAACTCGAACGGAAAGTGTTCATGCGCAGCGGAATGAGCTATAGTACTCTTTTCCTAAGCATGACTACGCCTACTAGAAACGAACAGAACGTCAGTGATAGAAATCACGGTCGATCTGATTACGTAGCCAAACATTAAGCAACAAAACATTAGAAGAATAATTTGTTGCGAACAGCTAGACAAATTATTAGTTGCGAATGATTTGCGAAGAGCTAGAGTGAGCTCGACTAATAATCAGTCGTGAAAGGCAGGACTAAATATTAGTCGCCAACAACTAGACTAATAATAATTTGCTAAGAACAGATTACCAGATTGAACAAAAAGAGAGTCAAACAGAACGTAGAAAAGCATAGCAAAATTGACACAAATCTGAACACAGAACAAAATAGAGCTGTTATAAGATTAAGTATAGCAAAATATACATGTCAATAATGTTGTGGAGCACAAGACAATAGCGGACGAAACCGCGTGCTCTACAAAGCTAATTCGATCTGTAAAAGGAATGAACCTGTTACTAACAATACAAAAGAATCAATGCGCAAGGCATCTACTTCGTCTATCTTTGATAAGTTTCTGATGCTATTATTTTCACACCACTGCTAGATATGCAAATGGCATTCAATATATATATATATGTACACAATTTTACAGGTGTGCAGATGAAGAAAGTACAAAGTGGATGTGCTGTCTATAGGAGACCATGGGTGGCCACTGTCATTGTCAAATTTGTTAGCACAGTTGCATGGGATGAGCGTGAGAAGGGCGCGATGTCAGCCTTTGATGAAATGAACGTTGGTGAAGATGCGAAAAATGCGACACTATGACAAATGCCTTAGGATTTGATTTACAGGGTGCCTTCGCTTTTTCTAGGGCACCTTTGACATTTTGTAAGGCAGTGTCGTCTTTTTCACTTATCACAAATCACGTGTAAAAACACAGTGTCATGTTTTTCGTCTTTTTCGCTTGTGGAAATTTACTTGTATTTATGCAAACTATGCGACAACACGAGTAAAAATGTAGCATGAATGGAGGCAGATTAAAATAGGATTTAGGAGAGTAGAGGAGATAAATCCAACACCCCTCCTTAATCTGGATCCGTGAATGTCTTGATTTTCAGACTAAGAAATGCACAAAATTTGTTGTGTGCATCAACACTTAATGCCTTCGTGAATATATCTGCAACCATGTCCTGCGTTCTGAAGTACGTTAAGCTCACCTCCTTGTTGAGAACCTTGCCCTTGGTGTAGTGATATCTGATTTCAATGTGCTTACTCCTAGAGTGAAATCTAGGGCTGGCCGATAAGGCAATAGCACTCTGACTATCACAGAATGAAATTGTGGGATTGTACTGATACAAATTAATGTCTGGCAGTAAATTTCTCAACCAAAACGCTTCCTTAATAGATTGAGAAGCAGCAATGTATTCTGCTTCTGTAGAAGAAAGTGCGATAGAGGTTTTCTTACGACTGTTCCATGAGATAGGGCCGCCGTTGAAGAAGAATGTAAATCCAGATGTGGACTTACGACTGTCTACATCTCCTCCCCAGCTTGCATTAGAAAATCCACTGAGTTGATGAAGATTGTCGTTGCTGACATCTTTATAGTAGATGCACTAGTCCATGGTAGCTCAAATATACCTCATGACTCTTATGAGAGCCTTCCAATGGGTAATGCCAAGATTAGCCATATATTGGCTGAGTGAGCTTACTACAAAAGAGATATTTGGTCTTGTACAGCAGTGCTTGGTTGGAATCCTTGTTCAATGTGACCACGTCTGGTTCTTGATCAAAGAGGAATACTCTCTGTCCATAGCTTCTCTCCAGAGAGCATGATTACGCCTGTCAAAAACGAACAGAACGTTAAAAATAGAAATCACGGTCGATCTGATTACGTAGCCAAACATTAAACAACAAAACATCAGAAGAATAATTTGTCGTGAACAGCTAGACAAATTATTAGTCGCGAATGATTTGAGAAGAGCTAGACTGAGCTCGACTGATAATCAGTTGCGAAAGACAGGACTAAATATTGATGACTATTATGCAAAACAAGGTGGACATATACTTTGGCTCTTCCTTAGGAAGATTACACTTGGGTGAATTCCCAAGTTGTGACCATGAAAAACTATATGTAAATAAAAGTCAAGATTAAACCTTGTACCACCTACCTCCCACCTACTTTTCCACATGCATTCTAAGCCTTTTGTCACCTAGAATGGGACGCCCTCCTACACTCTCACTTCATATGCCAAATCATCATAATAGTCCTCCCAAGCTAATACACATCACCCATTCACCCTGTCTAACTAAAACACCTCATCAATGCACTCCACTTAACCATAAGTCCAATTGGAGTCTTCCTCACACCTCATGCACTTGAACTTGACACCTCACTCACTTTGGAAGGACTCTCCACTCTCTATATAAGTGGAAATGCGCCCCTCTACCAAGAGGATTCAATGATTTTGCATCCAAGCTCTGCCCATTGTTGTTTGTTGTGTACATGTGCTTTGGAGAAGAAGATTGAAGCATTGGCTCAAGGAGGCTATGCTAAATTGTGGATTGCAGGATTTCTGAAGCTCAAACCCTCTTGGATCTCTCTCTCTCTCTCTCTCTCTCTCTCTCTCTCTCTCTCTCTCTCTCTCTCTCTCTCTCTCTCTCTCTCTCTCTCTCTCTCTCTTCCATCCTCTACTGAAACCATGGTAAGTTCATGAATCCGATATGCACATGTATTGAATGGTTGTTTAGTACCATTTGCATGTCATAAGAAACCATATCCTTTGACCATGCATGTTAGTTTAGACTTTTGCATGTCATGCCATCCTTTGCCTAATGATCATGCATGTCAATTTAGACTCTTGCATGTCATGCCATCCTTTGTCTAATGACCATGCATGTTAGTTTAGACTTTTGCATGTCATGCCCTCCACTGCTTCATGTCCATGCATGTCAGTTCAGACTATTGCATGTCAAGAATCTATGGTCCATCATGATTGCATGTCAAGAATTTATGATCCATCATGATTGCATGTCAAGTATCTAAGATCCATCATGATTGCATATCAAGTATCTAAGATCCTTCATGATTGCATGTCGAAAGAATAAAGATTTATGAAGAAATTTCTATACTTCTAATAAGTTAGATATGGAATTAAGACCATTGAAAGAAAATAAGTTGATGTTTCTATTTTTGAGCCCCTATTGGAATCCATTGTATATGTAATTGGCATAGGCCAATTGGTTTTGCATAATGAAAAGAAATATCTTTTGCGAGGGCGAGGGGGGGGATCCCCATGGGGGGGGATCCCCATCTTGACCCTTCAGTGCTTCCACTGTATGTGAATATATTTATGAGATACATTGTTTTCCGAGTTTTAATTTTCAAGTCTAATTTGATTTCATTTAAGTTGATTCAAGACTTGTTTTATGTGAATTGATAAGTCAATAAATGTATTGGCCTTTAAGATTTCAAGACAAGCCCCTTCACTTTGAATTCACACTTACAATGCAAAGTTATCGTTGTACGAGGCATAGTGGGTGATTTGGCAAATTCAGTTCTCCAAAGTGCTACGGAGAAGTCTTTTTTGTCAGGTAAATTCGTGGGAGGGGGGCCGACATTGGAAAATCTTATGGAAAGGATTCGCTCTGGGCATCGCTCCTCTACCGTTGGAGCCTCATTTTCAGAAAGTGTTCGAAGCTTTGTACAAATTGTTGACCTTACAAGTGAAGAAGGATCTATTAATGCTGCCATGCAAAACATCAGAAGAAAGCGCCCAGTTGGAGAGTGGAATAATGACAATGAAAATGTGTCGCATTGACTAGACGTATATATGGGCAACGAGCACCACGAAAGTCTGATATTGTTGGTGTCGAAACAACATTTTCCAATGTCTATAAACCAAGACAAACTTCTTAAATAAGAAGGTCGCAACTGGCAACTAATGTGAAAGAGAGCCCACTGCATGATACTATGTGGGGTATACGACGTCTAAAACCAGGAAGCAAGATAAGATTTCAAGGCATGAAAGAACTTGGGAGAGGACGTTGTAATAAAATTATTGTATCTACAGTGGCATCAAGTTTTTCTGGTACTAGAAACATTGTCATGGTTTCACAAATCAATTCATGTGGTTTTGTGGAAGTGATGTGCGTTGCACATGGACAATCAATAATAATATTGTACATCCTACCAAAGGTGTCAAGGACTATTGGTTGGCACAAGAGGGCACACACCTTACATGGTCAAATTTAGAGAGTTGGTCAAGTCCATTTGGTAGTGATTCCTAGATTATAGGAACTACACCTAAAATTGTGGTGAGATTTTGACCAACCATGTACCTACTTGGCATAACTCTAGGAAATAGGGTAGGGTTTCATTTTAGGCAAGAAAGTTGAGTCTACTTCCTTATTACATGCTGGAAATTCACCTAACTTAGCAAAGGAAGTGATTTTTGCTATGTATTCCATCTCTCCATAGTGAGAAGATAGATTATTTTTGGTAGACATTGGCAATCTCAAGTTTGAGCTCTACATGTACATTGATTTTGTGAACCAAATGAAACCATTACTTCAAGCACTTCAATATCTATTGTAAATCCATACTACAGTCTGCTCTCCACATGTGTGGACTCGGATTTGGGTCTTTGATCTTGTTTATTGACTATCCATACTTGTTATGTGTCAAATTGCTAATCTAGATCAAGATTTATTGTCTAGTTTTTTGATGCATTGTTAAGCAAGCACATAATCTCTCTTGTGGATCTTTTAAGATCCATTTTTGGTCCTTAAAGTATTTTACTTTCACATGGTATCAGAGCCAAGTACAAGGGCTTTGATTTTAGATCCATTCAAATCCAATTTTAGTAGTTTTGTGTGCTAAAAACTAGTCTTGTGAGGGCGAGTTTGTTGTTAAGTTTTGGTGCTAGGAATTGATCCCAAACTTTTTCAGGATCAAATTTTGTACTGCTCCCATGTGTGGGTACTTCTGAACCGGCATTAAATGCGCTACATTCATTTGGTCACTATAAATTCAATTTGTGAGCTTTTGGTGTAATTTTTAGTGGAGATCCTAGGATTATCTACCAAGATCATTTGCCATTGATTGAATTTGAATTTGAATTTGTTTTATGGAATTTAATTAATCTAGGCTGAGTTCAAGTCCTATTAAGGTTAAAAACAGGTCTTGAAAGTACACCAAGAAGGAAGGAGGAGTTTAAGTCATTTTTATGTCCAAAAATAGCCAAAATTGGCAAGATTTGATTGTAAGTAGATTTCACATCATCTTATCTTCATTTCAACTTTGTTAGGGAGAGCTAGAACTGGGATTATAAGTCCATTTGTTGGATTAGAAATCTAATTTGAGTGAAACACTACAAGAGAGAGACCTTAGTGAGTTTCTAGAGACAATCAAATCCATTTCTTGGCAAGATTTGTTTGAAAGTAGTTTTCACATCATCTTATCTTCATTCCAGCTTTGTGAGGGAGTGATAGAACTGTGATTACAAGTCCATTTGGTGGATTAGAAATCAAATTTGAGTGAAACACTACAAGTTAGAAACCTTTGTGAGTTTCAAATTCAATCAAATCTATATCTTGTGTGTAGAATTTCACTAGTAAGATGGGATCTGTTGGAGCGTACCTTCTAGAAGCTAGTGAGAGGTTAAATTCTACCAATTTGGTCCAAAGATTTGCCATCCAAGAGAAACTTTGCCAACTATAGAAAAACTTCACAATAGTGTATTAGTGGCTGAAGAGTGTAGGATGCTCCACACCAAGGCAAGAATGAGTTCATTGTCTTTGTAGGATGGAGATGAGAAAGCCAATTTCTCATTCAAGGGCAAAAAGAAGACCAATGGAAAGAAGAAGCATCCCAAGGAGGCCAAAGAAGAGGATGATGCATCAAGCGCAAAGGACAAGTCAAAGCAAAAATGCTTCCTTTGTGGAAAGAAGGGGCATTATGCATCTGAATGCTACAAGAGGCTAAGAGCAAAAGAGGAGGAGGACAAACAAGGGAACCTTGCATATGAAGAGAATGAAGATGAGGAGATCTCATCTTTGATGGCATCTACATCCACTCCAACAAGCAAAAGCAACTGCAAAGTGCAAAACTGTTATATTGCCTTTTAGCATATCAAAATTGATTAATTACATTGATGAAAGCAAATGTAAAGGCAAGTTTGATTGAATCATGTACAATATATAGTCTATATTGTTACTAATAATCATATCATAAAAATTTGCTTACCAGATATAAAGATTGTGCTGCTCAATGAGCCTTGTTGGAGAGACATGATTCGACGTTTGTGATGAAGTAGAAAAAGAGTTTCTCTATTTCATCCTAAAACTCGAAAACACTCAAAAGTAATCTGCAATCACAAAATTTTAGACCATTAAAGTCATCATGCACAACATGAACCAAATACTAGAGCATCCATACTAATTTTGTTAACTAAAGAAAGTAAAATATAGGTTAAAAGAAATACAGTCAAATTTTTCATGTTAATAGCTATAGTGTATAATCAATAAGCTTAATTATTTCTAATGTGAAAACATACTCATAAAGGATGAATAAAAACATTGTAAACAAAATTTTTTTTACATAAGAGATTGATAGCATAAAGATATGGACAAGGCACAAAATAATCATACTCAATTTCTTTATAAACTACCACAAAGGATCTCACATCAAAACAATCTAGTTGTAAATTTTCCAAGTTAAGCATTATAGAGTATGATAACCAAAAAATTGAATCAATTCTAGAAAATTTTGTAAGAGATGAAATAGAAAATATGTAAACATGAAATATCACCTAAAAAATAAAAAATGTGTAGAGATGTACACTCTTAACTCAAAAAAGTCAGTCAAACGTTCACTGGAGTTCAAGCCACTAATTATTTGAACATCCAACAGGCCAAAAGGTCCACCATTCAATTTCTATAAATTTTTTTTACAAAGACAAGATGAAGATACAAGTTTCTTCATCTGGTCCAAATATTGAATCAAATAGCCATGATCGAGAACTTAGTGGAAATATCCTCCCCCCCCTTGACTACAACCCATAAACTCCAAGATAAAGTTTTGCCCCCCTCCTAGAGCATATAAATTTAATGAATTTTGTGCATGGAATCCATTACTCTCTTGCCCTCTCAACTTACTTAGAGCTAAATGCATGGCTCACACCCCCTATCACATCGATCCTCCAAAGCCATGAGATCTCTTGCCCCAGCCGCATTTCAATTGAATATGTCTAGAGTGCCTAGGATTGAGTCAAATACTGCGGGGATCTTTTGGGTACAATTGTGGGTCGAGGATTCATAGACGCAAAAGTAATAGCAGGCCCTATGATCAAGCATAAACTCATGACAGTTGCGAGACTTTCATCGACAACAGTGAAAGATCCATTTTGAATTTGTAGTTTACTACATTCAAAGTTGAATTGGAGATGTGGGTGACCTCTTAGTCAGTCTATCAATTGAAGTGTACTTCACATATTCTCACTACATGCGATGCAGATACATAAGGAAATCACAACCCAACATAGAAAATAGAATATAAATCAAATGAGTCTTCGTTGTTTTGCGGTGTACTATCGTAGATATGTAGTAGTACCTTGGTAGATTTAGAGTGTGTGATTTTACAAAGATAATTTCTTTGGTGTGATCTTTAGTGATAATCGACAGCTTCACACTTGTTAGTCCACTTTTCCAGAAATACAAAGACGAGCTTCCAATTATCGTGGAAACTTGGTTTGCATTTCACATCCCTAATAGATTATAAACAATTGTTTTTTTGGATTACTCGCCATGAAAGCTTTGTTCTGATGGTGCTAAAATTATATATTGAAATCTCTTTTAAGCAAAAATACGATTAGTTTCACTATGTTGCAGGCAAACTAACTTATGAATGTTTTTGACTTTAAAATCAAAAGATTTCATTAGATGAAGCACACCAACGATTTTAAGTACGCTTCGAGAAGAACCAAGCAGGTTGGGGGGAATGAATAACCTAGTTCGGGGGAATGAATAACCCAGGTAGTATGTCATTCTCAGTCTTCCTCCACGTCCACCAGTGTGGCCAATCATTGGACATCTCTATCTTCTAGGTAGCTTGTCTCGTCAATCTTTGGCAAAACTAGCTCACAAGTATGGTCTTATTATGTTTCTCAAGCTAGGCTCCTCCCCCCCTATTGTGGTGCAACACTTGCCAAAGAATTCTTAAAGACTGATGGGCATATCTTTGCCTCAAGACCAAGGATGTTGTCCTGGAAAATACTTCTTTACAACTATGCTGCCAAAATATGGTCCATTATGGAGAAATGCCAGGAAGATTTGCCAGATTTAATGATGTTTACTTTTTCATCTTTTCCTTTTAAGAATGAAGAAGTCTGGTGGATAGATAGTGGGGCTAGTTCCCATATGTCTAGTTCTAGGAACTCTTTCACTAATCTCATGCCATATCTAGGTGCAAAAAGATCAATCTATATTGCTAATGATGTAGAGTGTAGAATTGAAGGAATAGGTAGTATTCCATTGCATGCATCATCATCAAAATCTTTTTGCCTACATGATGTACTGTATGTACCTAGATTGACCAAGAATCTCATTAATGTAGGACAGTCGTTTGATAGTGGATTGGATGTCAAGTTTCAAGTTGACAAGTGTATAATCTCAAGAGAAAATGAAGTTATCGCTAGAGGATCTAGAATTGGTAGGTTGTACAAACTAGATTCTAGGGAGAGTGCTAACATTTCGGATATTGCTTATGAGACCAAGGTTCTACAAGAGGATTTGTGGCACAAGAGATTGGGTCATCCCAATTTCAAAGCCATGCAATCTATGGTCAAAGAAGGAAAAGTTGTTGGTCTACCAAAGACACTGTCAAAGGAGCTTCTACCTTGTGAAGCTTGTGTGCTGGCAAAGTCAGTGTGAATGTGCAAAAGCCATTAGGCTAGAAGCTTCTCTGTCTAAAGAATTTTGGGGAGAGACAGTTGCATGTGAAAACTATCTTTGTAATAGGCTTCCAAATCTTGCAATAGGAGGAAAGACACCATTTGAGATGTTGTATAAGAAAAAGCCTAAGGTAGATCATCTTAGGATTTTTGGCTGTGTATGCTTTGTGCATGTGCCTCTAGAAACTAGGAAGAAGGAAGATCCTAGTGCAGTAAAATGAATTTTTGTAGGATATGCATCCACTAAAAAAGCATACAAGATTTATTTGCCCTCTACTGACAAAAATGTTGTTAGTAGAGATGTGATCTTCCATGAAGATCAGAAGTTTAACTTGGATGATGCACACATCAAGGAGACTTATGCAAGATCTACAATCATCAATCTTGATGCTGTTCAAGAAGAGGTGAGGCCGAGGCTTGAGAAAGAGCAAATTCAAGCTACCACACCCAGAAGATCTACACGAGCAAGATCTTAGCCAAGGAGGCTCACATATGATGAAGTAGGAAGGCAAGTGGAAGGTGAAACTTCCTATCATGCACTTTTTATATCAGATGAAGAGCCTAAGGATGTCCAAGAAGCTTTTCAATCCAAGGAGTGGGTTGAAACAATGACCCAAGAATTTGAAGCCTTGATGTCAAATAACACATGGGAGCTTGTGGAGCCACCAAACAACATGCATGTGATTGGATGTAAGTGGGTATTCAGAATCAAGTATAATCATGATGGATCTATCAATAAGTATAAAACAAGACTTTGTGCCAAAGGCTACTCACAGATCAAAGGTCTTGACTATGACGACACCTTTGCACCAGTTGCAAAGATGGTAACAATTCGAAGACTCATCTCTCTTGCATGTTTTCACAAATGGAGTATGTTCTAGCTTGATGTTTCTAATGCATTTCTCAATGGTTACCTTGAGGAGGAGATTTATATGGAGCAGCCTCCAGGTTTTGTGAAGGAAGGTGATGAATCAAAAGTTTGTCTTTTGTTCAAAAGTCTGTATGGACTGAAATAGGCACCAAGATCTTGGTATGCAAGGCTCAATTCCTATCTCATATCACTCGGATTTTGTCTAAGTGAATATGACCCTTCTCTGTATTATAAGTTTGTAGATAACTTCGTAATTATTCTTCTCATCTATGTAGATGATATCATTCTTTGTGGAAACAATGAGAAGTTAGTTGAAGAAACTAAGCATGCACTTGGTACTGAGTTTAAGATGCAAGACTTAGGAGTTCTTCACTATATTCTAGGCCTTGAAATAGATTTTTGGAAAGGTCATGCATTTATAAGCCAAAGTAGATATGCACTTTTCATGCTCAGGAAATTCCATATGGAGAACTGTAAAGACATAGATACACCTATGGAGCACACTGTAAAAGTTCCTATTAAAGATAATGAAAAATCCTTTGAGGACATCACTCTTTATAGGAGTCTTATTGGCTCACTTATTTGGTTTAGTGAATTATTATTAGTCTAGCTATTTGTGACTAATATTCAGTCTTGCCTTTCACGACTGATTATTAGTCTAGCTCAGTCTAGCTCTTCGCAAATCATTTGTGACTAATAATTTGTCTAGTTGTTTGTGACAAATTATCTTTTTGAGGTTTTGTTGCTTAATACTTAGCTACGTAATCAGACCGAACATGATTTCTATCAATTTCATTTTGTTCGAGTCGGATAGGCGTAGTCATGCTTAGGGAAAGAGTGAGATAGCTCGTTCCGCTGCACACAGACACTTTCCGTTCGAGTTCGTTTCTTTTCGAGCTATTTTCGTTTCTCACACCCCTCTTTCCCAACATGGTATCAAAACTATTTTCATAGCTGGATAAGCTTCCATAGTTGCGAGAAATTGACAAAAATCTAGCTTGGTATTTTTTTATGATAGAAGTTTGTAAGTGAATCTCACATGTGTGGAGGATGTTCCCATGTGTGGAGAACTGTAAAGTAAATAAAAATGTTTGATATAGGGGTCTCATAGAATTTCATAGTCAAGCATTTAGGTGTAGGATGTTGATAGGGTCAAATTTGGCATAGATGGCAAATTATCCATTTCCACTTGTAATGCCACTATTGAGCCAAAATAGAGTAGGAGGCCAAACTCATGCCAATTAGAGCGTAGACAAGTGTAATGCTTTTTTTGATGAAGTTTGCTTGAAAATGGTCCAATAGAATTTAGAGGTGCATGGATCAATGGTCCAATAGGATTAAGAGGTGGCAAAGTGTGGTCCAATCATAGTTAAGCATAGTGGTAGCTCATGGATCTACTAGTATCATTGTACTCCTCATTTGGATCTAATTGATTTTGAGATTGAGTGGATTTTGAGTGTAAGTGATTTTCTAGCTTTCTCTCTCTACCCGAGAGCTATTGATGATTTTCTCTCTCTAATCGAGGAGAGCAGTTTGTTTTTATTTAGATTACTTTTGGAACACTTCCCACACGTGTGAGTGAGAGTTGGAAGTGATTGAATGCATGTAGTAGTGTGTTTTTGCCATAGAATCAAAGATAGATATTGAATCTCAATCTAGTCTTGATCTTGGTGCATCTACACACCTTAGGAGATCACAAGTACATGTTGTGGATAGTCCACACGTGTGAAATCAACATGGTATCGGAGCCTACCTAAGGTTACCATGCATTTTGATCCATTTGAGTGAAAACTATTCATCAATCTTGAGCTAGAAATTGTCAAGATCCATTTTCCTAGCTATCTTGTCCAATTTTGGACCAAAAGAGATCAATAGGGCATTGATTGGGTTTGACCTGGTGCTGTACGGAATCAGGTGCTCAGACACGTGTGAGGAATATCCAATTTCAGTTTGGGAGTTCCCTTTCATGTTTGATCCAAAAATCTTGCTAGATAGCTTGTTTTAAAGCTATTTTTGTCTAGTTTTTGATGCAATCAGTTTCATTCCATTTGGTTGAGCCAATCAAAAGCTATAAGCTTTTGAAGAGGGTTAGGTAGGGCACCTAGACCTGGGTGGACACATTTGGTTTGGTCAAGAGATTGCGTGTTTGATCCAAAATCACAGTTGAATGCTTACCAATCTCATCTATATGTGATCTAGGCACTGTTTTGAGATCTTAGCCCTTTTGTTTCATGCAATATCATTGTATTTGAGTCAAATTTGGTTTCTTAGTGTATTTCACACATGCTAAGAGTGTTTGATCCTAACTTTTCCCATACTCCATCATTTGATGTGAAGTAGATCTAGTTTTGGAGAGATTGAGATAGCTAGTGAGAATCATCTCACAGTTTGTTGCAAGATCTTGCATAGGAGATGGTAGCACACCATTATTGGATCCTATAGTGAGAGAGAAGCAACATTTTTTGTTCATCACTTCTATTTATCTCCACTTTACATGACTTCAATGAGTTCATACTTGTTGCAACCAAGTGAGAGATTGTCTACTTCCAATTATTCAATATGGAAGTTGAGGATGGAGTCCATCTTGATACTCCAAGATGTGATGGATTGCACTTGGGATTGAGGAGGAGCCTCAAGTCCTTCAAGAAGTACAAAAATACAAGAAGAGAGCTAGGATGGCTCTCCACTACATTAAGATGAATGTCTCTAATGAGATATTGAGGGAGATTGGAATTGTTCTACATCCAAGGAAGCTTGGGATTGTCTCAAGTCCATCTATGAGGCTAAGAACACCTCTAGGCTCCTCACTCTTAGAAATCAAATCTTCAAAAGTAGTCAAAAGAGTGATGAGAGTGCATCTAATTATGTTTTAAGAGTCAAGGATATTCATAGGGAGCTTGCATGTATTGGTGACTCAATCAATCAAAGTGAGCTAGTCCAAGTCATTCTCAATGGCTTGAGAGATGAATATGACAACCTTGTCCAATCCTATGCCATTAAGGAGGAGCTACCAAGTTTGGAGGCCCTTCAAAGTGTGCTTATTTCTGAAGAATCAAGACAAGAGTACAAACTCTTGAGGATGGACAAGCTATCACTCAATCATGATGATGACAAAGTTCTATTTGCCAAGCACAAAGAGAGGAGTAAGAAGCAACACCATCACCTCTCTAATGACAAAGCTAAAGACCAAGATGGAGAGGAGGAAGATGATTCCTCTAATGCTTCATCATCCAAGCTCAAGAAGAAGAAGATCAAGTGCTTTTATTGTGGCAAGAAAGGACACTATGCCACCAATTGCTTCAAGAAGAAGAATCAACTCAATCAAGCCAACATTACCAATGAGAAGGAAGACTATATTGCAAGTGATGGAGAAGGCTCTCTTATGGCATCAAGCTTCTCCTCTTCCACCTTCAACAAGGATGACTCATGGTATATTGATAGTGGAGCATTTTCACATATGTGTGGCTCCAAGCACTTTTTTTCATCTATTATGCCTTATGATGGAGTCAAGAAGACCATATACATTGCAAGTAACAATGAGTGCAATATTGAAGGAGTAGGGATTATTCCCTTGAAGCTTGCATCTTCCAAAGATCTCTTTCTCAACAATGTTCTTTTTGTCCCAAAGCTTACAAAGAACATCTTAAGTGTTGGCCAACTTCTTGATAGTGGCTTTGATGTCAATTTCAATATTGACAATTGTGTGATCAAGAAGGATGGTGAGATCCTTGCATATGGATCAAGATTTGAAGGCATCTACAAATTGGATCCAAGTGAGAGTGCAAACTCTCTTGATGTTTCTTATATGTCCAATATTTCAAAGGAGGATGATCACACAAGATGCACATATCTTCCTTTTTCAAGTATTATGGTGTATGATTATTCCTTATTATTCAAAGCATATGTTGAGAAGAAATTCTCATTGAAGATCAAAGCTTTGAGGAGTATTGGAGCTCTTGAAGTAAAGTGATCTAGTACCTTTCCAAGCTATTTTTTGAGGAGGAGTGTGAGAAATTGGCAAAAATCTAGCTTGGTATTTTTTATGATAGAAGTTTGTAAGTGAATCCCACATGTGTGGAGGATGTTCCCACGTGTGGAGAATTGTAAAGTAAATCAAAATGTTTGATATAGGGGTCTCATAGAATTTCATAGTCAAGCATTTAGGTGTAGGATGTTGATAGGGTCAAATTTGGCATAGATGGCAAATTATCCATTTCCACTTGTAATGCCACTATTGAGCCAAAATAGAGTAGGAGGCCAAACTTGTGCCAATTAGAGTGTAGAAAAGTGTAATGCTTTTGTTTGATGAAGTTTAAGAGGTCCAATAGGATTTAGAGGTGGAACCATGAGTGGTCCAATAAAATTTGAGGTTTGCTTGAAAATGGTCCAATAAAATTTAGAGGTGCATGGATCAATGGTCCAATAGGATTAAGAGATGGCAAAGTGTGGTCCAATCATAGTTAAGCATAGTGGTAGCTCATGGATCTACTAGTTCATTGTACTCCTCATTTGGATCTAATTGATTTTGAGATTGAGTGGATTTTGAGTGTAAGTGATTTTCTAGCTTTCTCTCTCTACCCGAGAGCTATTGATGATTTTATCTCTCTACCCGAGGAGAGCAGCTCGTTTTTACTTATATTACTTCTGGAACACTTCCCACACGTGTGAGTGAGAGTTGGAAGTGATTGAATGCATGTAGTAGTGTGTTTTTGCCATAGAATCAAAGATAGATCTTGAATCTCAATCTAGTCTTGATCTTGGTGCATCTACACACCTTAGGAGATCACAAGTACATGTTGTGGACAGTCCACACGTGTGAAATCAACAACAGTAACAAGATTCTACTAGCCAATAGAGTAATTTTCTTCTTGTTCTGTAATTTCGCACCAGATTTTCATACTTAAGTCACTGATAGTCTTTCCTATCACCTAGACTAATCTTCCACATGGATCCCCAAGGGAAAGCCAATCCTATCATGGACAAGCTTGATGGAGCCAATTACCATCTGTGAAAATTTAAGATGAAAACAATGCTAATGGCTTTAGAATTGTATGATGTTGTTACAGGTGCAGAAGGGAAACCCGAAGCAAACGATGCAACAATTGCCAAATGGAAACTGAAGGATTGAAAGGCTTTCGCGCTAATCATCCTCAACATTTTGGATACCCAGATTGGCCATGTATCTGAGTGTATCTCTCATGAATTTATCAATCCATTTGATCTGCCTTCATGTGTGAAAAATTTCTTGAAGGCAAAGGATTGGCATAATTATAAGTAAAAACTCCTCAAGATCCTGCTTACAAGACAAACACAATGAAAAACACACTATGGAAAAACCACCCAACCAAATAGAAGAAACCAATCAATTCTACCAAGCCAAGGAATAGGAAGCATGAAAGTAGAGTGAAACATTGGCAATGAATCAATCACTAATGTGTGTAGTAGGGCGAGTTTGGCCTCCTTATATAGAGCCTAGAACCACTTGTGCACATAGACATGCAAGGTCCTAACTCCCCTATACAGAGATTCATCTAGAATAGAGTCTCTATGCATGGATCCTCTATTCATAACTCTACACATGTCTTGACTGTCCCAAACCTTGTACTAACTCCATTTAGTGTGTTCTGGGCCTCACAAGGATATTAGTTACTTTCGGGGCACGTTTAGTATGGCGTGGCATAACTAACAACTTGATTTACTAGAGTAACATGTATCCAAGACTAGGAGATACTGAATCCTATGTACTGGTCATTCAATATCAACCTAGAAAATCATTATCCTTAGTCTGACTTTAATATCAAACAAGTACTCAGAGATAAACCTATTTTTCAAGTGATAATCTTTGCATTGGAGTACAAACTCAGGTTTGGAAAGTACACTAAGCGATAAATTTTTCAAATGGGCTATACTCATTATAAGTTATACTCAACTGGGTTATACTCACTAATATTACCTTCATGTAAAAGAGTTACATGAAACAGTGAGTGAAGTATTACCTAACTTAGGAGATTAAAGTTAAAGAAAATAATAATTACAGTATGAAATTATCCACAAACTCGGACAGACAATTCATAAAAGCTTCCAAGTACAAATATCCTTAAAATCCAATTCTAAAATATGATAATTCATTCAACTAGAATCTCCAGGAGAATCATTAAAATGTAAAATGAATAAAACTCAACTATGAGTATCCTAGATACTTTTTTGAGTTAAATGCTCTTGTTTCTAATATCAAATGCAAGAAACTAGCACCCATTCATTTTAATATATTTGTCTGTCCCCTATGATAAATGGAGATCCAATCAAACAAACTATACAAAAGCATATGCAGACCATAAACCATAGCAGAATAGCATCCACTAGATAAATTAAATTTTCCACAAGTGAAGTAACTCATCTTGTGAAAATGTCTGTGAGATTCATAAGCTCTCAATAAAGTACTGGAGTAGAGAGATTCAAAACACTGATTCGAATTCTTACTCAAATAATAGATCAAAAACTAATCATCACACTTAGGAATCATCACAATTGCTTATAATCCTTAGACAACAATTAAGTATATATTTATGATCCGTCAATCATAAATATTTAGATTCGTATGATTTGTCAATCATTACTTTCTGGAATCCAAAACCATGCTTACTCATTCACATGATACTAGAATATATGTCCAACATAACTCAGGAAAACTAAGAATCATTCCAACATCTTTTCTACTAGGAAAATACTACTGGTATTTAAAGACATAAAGCATACCAAAATGATAATGACAATCATCTTCAATCACAAAAACTTTAGATTATCGTGTAGAATTAAATTTAGATACCCAAAGTTCTGCTGAATATCAATTTAGTTATTATTTTTGGATTCGTTATGATTCGCTATCCAATCGAGCTCTCTGGGATACAATCACTAATGATCTGAGTTTTATTCCTTAACTAAGATATACTCTATACCAAATATACTGTATATCCAATGCACATAATTTTCCCTGATGAATTTTGATGATTCACAAATCATGCATCTTACAAGCAACATAATTCAAAACAGTCAATTTCTGGTGACTCTTCATCACACTGATCGTTTTACCAATTAATTTCATCCTGGAGTAATCAACTACTTAAGTTAATTGCCAATGACTCAGAAATCTTAAATGTTTAGGTGAAGAATTCAATTATACTAGTATGACACCACATTTAGATCCTTACTCAAATCATTTATAAGTTAATCTATAAATCTTCCATACAAAGGTTTGTTAACTCTGCAAGTATCTATCAAAACAATACTTGATCATATGCTTATGTTCATTGACTAGGTTAAGTACACCGAATAACTCTAGTAACCAGGAATACACAGGAGATTCATACAAGATTAATCATGCACATATGTGAATAATCTCACTATGACCCAACACATAAACACATTTTTAACTGGCAGATTCATCCAAAATCCACATATGTTACTCACATTCTCTTTGAGATCTTGTAACTCAGCTACAAAAGATTTTCTATTTCTCATGAGTAAATAACATATCCGGAAAATCTCAGAGACGAATAAAATTCACTCCCAATAGTTTTCCAATCCAATTTCTTCTAATAACATAATTTCTTCCACTCAATGGACCCCTCACTGATCCTAGTATTTAACTAAGATTAGGCTGATCTAATACAAACATTTCAGACTTAAATCCTGATCAAACTTACTCCTATTCCAATCAGAATGGAATTAGTAACTTTCGACCTTTCACTGTACTACTTATAGATAATGATTTAAATTTTAAACTTGTTCTAGTTCCAGATTGTCCAAACAATCCCTAGAGAATTTCTCTTATTAGAAAAGTTCCAATTAAGTATCTTACTCTGAATCTATCCGAAATTACTTTCAGACAAAATTTCATTTCTACACCGCAGTTGGTTTTTTTCTAAAAGCTATGCAACCAACAGATCCCCAAATAGAATATTATCCCATCACTTCACCCCTCTTTTAAAAGAAATTATAGGTTAAAAGTTATCTGGAAAGATGATATAAGAAAATATCTAAATCCATTGTATTTGCTTACAAGACAAACACAACTATGGAGAACCACCCAACCAAGTAGAAGCAATCAATCAACTCTAGAACCTTCACCCCCAAGCCAAGGAATAGGAAGCGTGAAAGTAGAGTGAAACTCTAGCAATGAATCAATCACTACCGTGTGTAGTAGGGCGAGTTTGGCCTTCTTATATAGAGCCTAGAACCACTTGTGCACATAGACATGCAAGTCCCTAACTCCCCTATACATAGATTCATCTAGAATAGAGTCTCTATGCATGGATCCTCTATTCATAGAACTGCTATTGATAACTCTACACATGTCTTGACTGTCCCAAACCTTGTACTAACTCCATTTAGTGTGTTCTGGGCCTCACAAGGATATTAATTACTTTCGGGTCATGTCCAATATAACATGACATAACTAACAACTTGATTTATTGGAGTACCATGTATCCAAGATTAGGAGTATACTGAAACCTATGTACTAGTCATGGACATAATAATAATTATGGAGAGATCATCAAGATGATAAAAGTAGTTCCAAGGTCTTGGCATACTCAACTCAAGATTTTCCTTTGTTCTCTTGAATTCATTTTGAGAGAGCATGATTCAGTTGTTAGCATCTGTGCTAACATAGAAAAAATAAAAAAGAGAAAAATAAAACTCCATGGCATGCGTTTTCTAAGACCACGTGCGAGTGTTTGTAAATAAACTTCCACCATTGCATGTATTTGTAAGCCCATGAGTAGAAGCTTAAAAAATAATAAAATAGCTTAAACTTAGATTTAGAACTTAGACTTAGGAAACTTAAGATTAGAAATATTTTATCTTAAGTTTTCCTAAGTTAAAAAACTTTGAAGTTCTAAATCCTAAGTTAGAAGTTCTAGAAAGGCTAGAAATAGATTATTCCCATAAGTTAGTGGATACTTATGGAAGACCCTCCTTGCCATAAAAGGAGAGGTATTTGCCTTGTAAATAACCTGAGATTAAGCTATCAAGTTCTCTATTTTTGAGATTATTTTGCTATTTCACTTGTGTTCCCATTGGAAGGTGCATAGCTTGAGGAAAGGTGCTTGGGCCTCCTCTTGCCTCCTTTCATTGGGTGCTCTTAGTCGGATCGGTGAACTAAATGAGTTGTCATTCACCCAGATTTCTACGGATCTATATCTTTTGCTAAGAGAAAAATATGAATCAGATTCCGATTTTGGTCACATTTGGAACATTGTCCGGGCCGAAAGAAATGTGGACAGTGTTAGAGTCAGAAACATAGGGGACTCAACTAACTAAGAAAGATAAGAAGATTGTGGAACAGTTCACCATTCGAGATGGATTACTATTTCGGAATGAGAAAGTTTGTGTACCTGGTGATGATGAGCTCAAACGTAAGATTTTGTTTGAATGTCATGACATACCCTGTGCGGGACATCCCGGTATACACAGGACTCTGGACTTGGTTAAAAGAAAATTTTATTGGCCAAAGCTCAAGCCATATGTCGAGTCATATGTTGTTAAATGCAAGCCTTGTCAACTAGCAAAGGCTGAGCACCATAAGGCTGGTGGTTTGCTGCATCCGTTAGATATCCCATATAGGAAATGGGAAAGCATATCTATGGATTTTGTAGTTGGACTTCCAAAGACCCAATGACAAAATGATTCTATTTGGGTTGTAGTGGATCGGTTAACTAAGTTAGCTGCATTCATACCAGTCAAGTCAACTATAAAGGCTTCTAAATTAGCCCAAATCTTTGTTGAAAGATTATTTCGGTTGTATAGTCTGCCCAGTGACATTGTTAGTGATAGAGATCCTAAGTTCACAGGTCACTTTTGGTCAGCAGTATTCCATAAACTGGAAACTTCTTTGAGTTTAAGTTCTTCTGATCATCCCGAATTAGATGGCCAGACAGAAAGGACTAATCAAACTATGCAAGATATTTTGAGGACATATGTTTCTCACAGGCAATCTCATTGGGAAGATTATCTCCCATTGGTTGAGTTTGCATATAATAGTAGAAAACATTTGCTACAGGTTACAGTCCTTTTATGCTTATGTATGGTTTTCAACCTAGATCTCCAATAAATGTTGAGACGAAGTCTGTTAAGTGTAAAAATTACAGCAAATAAGCATCCTAAAACACTTGAAATGATGAGGGAAACAATAGATTATGATTTCATAAGATTAGCACAAGTTGAACCATCAAAATCCATAAAAAATCTATGCTTGAACCTCACTAAATGGCCCAAATCCTTGAAGAAGGCCTCACACGTGTGAAAGTACGGCCTCCCACAGTCTGAGTACTGTACACCAGACCTACATTCAATCCTATAATCATTAGTAATCACAAGTACTCAAACAATTATGAACATAGAGAGCAATTGCACCATTATGAGAGAAAAAACATGAAATTGCTTGATTGATTTTGGTGAGATATCATCACCTATATATACATGATCCATCACGATTTTGGGCAGGTATGAGTAGCCCTAAACCTATCCCTAATGCTAATTTTGGTGGATCTTTCATCCCTACCAAGTTAGGGTTGGAATCTTGGAAATCCCTCAACAATGCAAAAATTACCAAAAATAGCTCCTATTTTTTCTCCCTTGTATCTAAGCATAATTTGGACTCATTCCAAAGGTTCTAACACTTAGGTCTACTTGAGAACATCCTTATGAATGGAATCTGGCACGTGTGACAAGCCACATCAAGACCATCTAACTATTTACAAGTCATATGACCAAAACTAGTCAAGCTAGAATTGTGAATTTTTAACACTCCTCCTCACTATCTAGCTTGGTTCAATCATTGCTTTACTAATCACTCCAAGTGATGATCTGAACTTCATAAAAGGTGTCTTTTGAATTGGTTTAGTAAGTAGATCAGCTACACATTCATTGCTTGGAACATGCTCCAAAGCAATCTCCTTGGTTTGCACCATTTCTCTCAAAAAGTGATGGCATATCTCAATGTGCTTAGATCTTGCATGGAAGATTGGGTTAGATGCAAGGTGTTGGGCTGATATATTGTCATTGTAGATTATTGGTGCCTCCTCTGAATCCATGATCTTTAGTTCCACCAATAATCTCTTGATCCAAAGTACCTCCTTTGTAGTGGTTGTCAAAGCTTTGTACTCGACCTCGGTTGAAGATAGAGATATAGTTTCTTGCTTTTTTGAAAGCCATGAAACCACACCTTCTCCTATGAAAGTTGAATAGGCACTTGTTGATTTCCTATCCCTCTTGTCCCCTGCAAAATCTGAATCACTAAATGCATGAAGGTTAATCACATCTCCTCTATATAGAATCCCAAAATCCAATGTACCCGAGATGTATCTTAGAATCCTCTTAGCCTTTTTCCAATGGATATTCAATGGCTTTTGCATGGATTGGCTCAACCTACATACACTAAAGCTAAGATCTGGTCTAATTATAGTGATCCACATTAAGGAACCTATAAGTTGCCTAAACAAAGTGATGTCCATAAAGGATCTTTCATCATCTTCATTTGGCACTTTTACATCTTGCTCCATTGGTGTGTCAACACTTTTGCATGCTTCCATCTTAAACTTCTTCAAAAGACTTTGAGCATAGTTTACTTGACTTATAAAGATAAAGTCAGACCCTCTAAGTACTTCTATGCCTAAGATGAAGTGAATACACCCTAGATCTACCATCTTGAACTCTAAGGATAGATCTATCTTGATTTTTTCAATACCATCAACACTATTTCCACTAATGATGATGTCATCTACATAAATGAGTAAAAGTACAATACCAACATCATCAAACTTAATGTAAAGAGTGGGATTATATTCACTTTGAACAAAAGAAAGTGAAATAAGATAGCAATGTAGTCTTGAATTCCAAGATCTCGAGGCTTGCTTCAAGCCATAGATGCTTCTTTGGAGATGGCATACTTTGTTCTCCATTCCATGCTTGATGAACCCTTGTGGCTGCTCCATATAAATATCCTCTTCCAAAAAACCATTCAAGAAAGCATTAGAGACATCCATTTGACATAGAATCCATCCAAAATGTGATGCAAGTGCAATGACTAGCCTTATTGTGACCATCTTGGCCACGGGTGCAAAAGTTTCCTCATAGTCTATCCCTCTCTCTTGAGCATAACCTTTTGCAACTAATCTTGCTTTATGTTTGTTAACACTCCCATTTGCATTCAACTTAAGCTTGAAGACCCACTTGCATCCTATTACATTCCTTTGAGGTCTCTCAACAAGCAACCAAGTTTCATTCTCAATCAAGGCATCATACTCATCCAACATAGCTTTATGCCATTCTTTGGAGTTCAATGCATCTTCAACATTAGATGGTTCTTCAAAACTAGATAAAGCATAAGAAGTGGATGAGATACCCTCAACTTGCTGTCCTTTGCCTTGATATGTGAGCCTTGATGGCTCCACTTTTGCCCTTGAAGATCTCCTTGGTGTGATAGGTGGGTTTGGTGCTTGCTCCTCCATGAGCTCCTCCTCAAAACCAAGATCTTGCTCCTCGGCCATCTTCTTCTTGATTGTTGGAGCACTTGAGCCTTCTTCAAGCATATGCATATGATGTTCATCAAAGATGACATCCCTTACTTGAGACTTGAAGGAAAGTAAGAACACCCAACAATATCTTGAGTAGTCATCAATGAAGGTTAAAAATATGGATGAACCTCCATTAGATTTGGTGCTAGCAATGTGCACATCCGAGTGTATGAGTTCAAGAGGATGAGATGACTTTGTGATGGAGTTAGGAAACACCTTCTTATGTGCCTTGGATAAGGCACAAGCTTCACAAACCTTGTCTTCCTTCCCAATAGACCTTGGTAGGCCTAAAGCATACTCCTCCTTGATCATAGCCTCCATGGAACCCGAGACGACATGTCCAAGTCTTTTGTGCCATAAAGTACAACTAGATATCTTGTTCTTCTCGGCCAACATGACAACATACTTGGTAGCTTACCCATAGTTGCATATCCCTGAACCAAATTGTCAAATTCAAAGCTTAGTCCATTCAATATGAGTTGAACAAGCTCTTCATCCTTGATAGGATCACCTATAAAGGCTAGCTCTTTGTTCAATTCCTTTACTCTTAGGACAAAAGTATGTGCACTCTCTCCTTTCTTTTGATAGCTTCTATAGATTTGATTCTTCAAAGCTAACATTCTAGTTTGGTTCTTGGATTCATAGACCTTTTGCAAAGTCTCCCAAGCATCTTGAGCTGAAGTGCAATCTCCTACCTCTCTTAAGAGTTCATTTGCAACATTCATTTTTATGCAATGTAGTGCAACATTGCACCTCTTGATGTATTTGGCTTTTTCTTGAGGATGAATAGGTTCACCCTCCTTACCATTTACAATTTCCATCAGATCTTGCATGATCATGATGGATTCCATTCTAACTTTCCATATGGAATAGTTAGTTTTGTTGAGCCTTTCATTAGTATCCAAAAGATATGCATTTATAGATGCCATCTAGTCTCCTAATCAAGGACTTGACACAAATAAAGGTTACTTCTATTGATTTGATTGAAGGTCTACCTTATCCCACTTCTTAGGGACCTGAAAAGATCAGTAATAGACTTCCTATAAAGATCTAAGAATGATCTCTAACAAAATCAAATCATAGAATACTAGAAACAATGCACTTGCTTGATTGAAGTAGACAATACTAGTAGAATTCCCCCTCTTTCTATAAAGAACATTAAAGCTTCCAAATGATCTGATAAAGAGTGAATTTAAGCAACCTAATATACTTCCAAAATCACTTGTAAAAGATCTAAATTGAACTTAATGAGGATGCAACACAATCTACTATCCAATCACAAGCAAAAAATGATCAAAATTGATGAAAAATTGATCTAATTTGGTGCATAAGTCAAGCAATGGTTGGACTGAACCTAAATCACTTTAGGAGGTGCCTACTACACCTTAGAACAGCCTTGAAGAGTCCCCAAAACTCTGATCTTCCCTCTCCTTGAATGCTAGAAAGCCTCCTCTATGAAATCACCTCCAAAACTCGCTTAGAAATCAATGCTTGGAGCAAGCAAAACTTGCTATCTTGGTAATGTGAATTGAATTCAACTTTGCCTCTGGTTTTAGACACCTAAACACCTGCAAATGAAGTCACACAACACCAATCTCCAATGTATTTGACTCACTTTGAGTTCTAGAATCAATACTAGATGCTAAGATCCAATCTACACAAGATTTAGATCAAAAATTGTGATGAAATTGAATGAAAACCAAGGATTTAGCTCATTTCAGCCTTTAGGCTCTGATACCATGTAAAAATTACAGCAAATAAGCATCCTAAAACACTTGAAATGATGAGGGAAACAATAGATTATGATTTCATAAGATTAGCACAAGTTGAACCATCAAAATCCATAAAAAATCTATGCTTGAACCTCACTAAATGGCCCAAATCCTTGAAGAAGGCCTCACACGTGTGAAAGTACGGCCTCCCACAGTCTGAGTACTGTACACCAGACCTACATTCAATCCTATAATCATTAGTAATCACAAGTACTCAAACAATTATGAACATAGAGAGCAATTGCACCATTATGAGAGAAAAAACATGAATTTGCTTGATTGATTTTGGTGAGATATCATCACCTATATATACATGATCCATCACGATTTTGGGCAGGTATGAGTAGCCCTAAACCTATCCCTAATGCTAATTTTGGTGGATATTTCATCCCTACCAAGTTAGGGTTGGAATCTTGGAAATCCCTCAACAATGCAAAAATTACCAAAAATAGCTCCTATTTTTTCTCCCTTGTATCTAAGCATAATTTGGACTCATTCCAAAGGTTCTAACACTTAGGTCTACTTGAGAACATCCTTATGAATGGAATCCTATGCTATTTGGCACGTGTGACAAGCCACATCAAGACCATCTAACTATTTACAAGTCATATGACCAAAACTAGTCAAGCTAGAATTGTGAATTTTTAACATTAAGATCCAAAAGGTTGCTGATTTTTTGCATGATATGCAAGAGATGCTGCAAGTGGCTAAGGATAGTATCCGAAGTGCTCAGGATAGAGCTAAACACTATACCGATCTTAAGAGGTCTCCAAGAGATTTTGAAGTTGATGACTGGGTATATCTTAGGATTCCAAAAGATTCTAAGACATTACGTACAAGGAAGCATTATAAGTTGTCTACCCGTTATTGTGGACCTTTCAGGATTGTACGTAGAATTGGTTCTTTGGCGTATGAACTCGATGTTCAAGGAAAATCGACTGCACACCCAATATTTCATATAAGTCATTTGAAAGTAAGTTTACAATGGTGATATAGTTGGATCGGATGAATTTGGAAGATTTGTCGCTTAGTGTACCTTTGGAACCTGAGAAAGTGCTCAGAACCAGAGATAAACAATTGAGAAATCGTTCTATCTCTGAGTGCTTAATTCGGTGGAAGGGACGTACTGAGGATGATGATTCGTGGGAAAGAGTTAATAGCATAAAGAAGAATTTCCCAAAGTTTAGCTTCTAAGGATAGAAGCTGTTTAAGGAGGGAAGAATGTTATGTCCATGACCAATACATATGATACAATATACTCCTATTCTTGCTTACACGGTACTCTAGTGAAACAAGCTGTTAGTTATGCCACATCATACTGGACGTGACCCAAAAGTAACTAATATTCTTGTGAGGCCCAGAACACACTAAATGGAGTTTAGACAAGGTATGAGATAGTGTATGTTCAAGATTTAATAGACCTTGTGATAGAGCTCAAACTTCAGTAGGAAATCGCTCATTGTTGCTCTTCTTTTGCATCCTTCAAATACAGTATTGATTTCAAAATATTGTCTGTTGTTGATGATGTAATTAAGTATTGTGGGACATCAACAAACCTTCGGAATTCGGATGTTGCATTCGGCATCCTTTAGAGCCGAGAAATGGTGGATCTATTCTATTCATAGTGATTAGTGATGAATGCAGTTCAAACAATGACGTTGTATGAGGGAGTTGAAAAACGAGAGGGAGGAACGTTGCCGCTGTCAAAATGAGCAGTTGCCAGAAGATGCGAGGCAGTGGGCACGTAACTTATGTACCAACCAACCATCATTTAGAATTGTTGTCAAAGTCGACGTCAAGACCATGTGGGATGACATTTTCTTTGATGAATCGACAATCCTCCCTCCTTTTGAGCCCATTGGTGGGTGTCTTGACCCATTGGTGGGTGTCTTGACTCTTTATGGTCGTAGAAAAATACAGACATGGCAGAAACTGGCTTGACAACTACTTGAAAGAAATTGCTTGCATCAATTAAATGGACAGAACCCTCTCCTCCTTGAAATCAATCTCTTTTTTGCTTACATTTTTGTCAAATTAAAAATCAAGTTATAAGGGATCTGGATTTAGTCTGTTTATGTTAGTCTTTCTTACAAATCCAAGGCAGAAGTTATGAGGCCTTCAAATGACACAACCACACCTTGATACAGAGGTGCATTTTTTCTTCAATAAGTACATAAACATACTATAACGAATTTTGTAATCCTTATTGCTGAAGTAGCTTCATAAGAACTATAGCTGAAATTGGATTTACAAAACTCTGAATCCAATTTCTAGAACATTCCAAGTTGCTTAATCTTTATGCAATGTGATAATGCGAGAGAGAGAGAGAGAGAGAGAGAGAGAGAGAGAGAGAGAGAGAGAGAGAGAGAGAGAGAGAGAGAGAGAGAGAGAGAGAGAGAGAGAGAGAGAGAGAGAGAGAGAGAGAGAGAGAGAGAGAGAGAGAGAGAGAGAGAGAGAGAGAGAGAGAGAGAGAGAGAGAGAGAGAGAGAGAGATACACTCACCTGAAAGCCACAGACTAGCCATCACAGTGCCTCTTGGACAGACCCAGAGCTCTATCAGAGGTTCACCATGGATCTCTACACTTCTTTAAAACTACCCAATTCATTTGAAAGGCTGTGAGCGTATCAAAACAATTCCGAAGTCAGGAAGACGGATGTAACTTCATAAGAACTATAGCTGAAATTGGATTTATAGAAATTTGAATCCAATTTTCGGGATGTTCCAATATCTGCGAGCATCATTAACAGCTTTGATCCAGGCTCGTTGTTGTCGTTGCACCTTCTTTCACCTTTGATTGTCATTCGCATCTGTGATCCAAAAACAGAGCATTCAGAGCGTTGTAGCTGATTTGGCTTTGTCGTAGGTAGCAGTGATCGGATGATGGTGGAGACTCCTCATTCAGAAAGAAATAGAACAACCAAATTAGTGAGGAGAACATCATCATAAAAGCAAATTTGGAGATAAAACAGTCAATCAGTGCATGATTCAAAGGTTCTCAAATTTCTGCATGAACAATATTAGTGCACCACATAGTTAAACTTCTTGCAATGAATGCTTAAAATGAGAGAGAGAGAGAGAGGGGGGGGGGGGGGGGGGGATAACTTGTATGCTCATAACTCTTCAACTTCGAATAAAAAAATTGTGTAACAACAAGTACTTACTAAAAATGAAGCTGCCAAGGGGAATTTGCCTTACTTGTGCCATTTTGTAAGCGAGGAACGTACTCTCAGCTGCATCTTTTCTCTCACTTCCGGTCTTGAATTCCACCAGGTAGCGGTGGTAATCGCCCTTCATCTTGAGGTAAAAAAACCTTCGACTCAGCAGATGAGGAAGAGGAGATGAGGTGACCGTCAAGCAACTTGAGGATTCCGTCACATATTGTCACATATTTCGCTCAACCTTGGCGTGATACTCTCTGATAAGCTTCACATGCTCTTTATTCTGCTTGCTCTCCTCCTTTTGCTCAACCGAGGAGACGATGCGCCAGGAGGCCCTATGAGCGCCGATCACGTTCTTGTAAGCCACATAGAAGAGATTGTGCTCTTCTACTGTGAGATGGAGTAGCAGGGGGGGAGAGAGAGAGAGAGATGGAGATGGGAGGGCGAGAGAGATGGGGCAAGAGGGAGCGATGGAGGCAGGCTGGAGGGGAGGGAGAGAGGAGAAGAGAGAGCGAAATTTGAATTTAGAGGGAGAGAAGGTGTGGGAGAGGATGCATACATTCATTGGTGGAGGATGTATGCATGGGGCATCCTCCTCCCATGCATGCATGTAAAACTTTTAGTTAGTTTTTTGAAAAAGTGCATAGGGTAGGAGGATGCACCCATGCAACCATACATGCATCCTCCTACCCCATGCATAGGCACAAATGTGACACACAAATATCTTTATACATATAGATATACTAATTGCTTGTGCCCGTCGATGACGAGCAATGGCCACTTACCCACAAACAGTGTTTATATATTTTTGGAGGCTGTGTTTTTTTTTATCATTTTTTAAAAACCTATTTAGCTTTTCCTTTTGCAAATGGGTGACATTTTTTGCCGGCAAAGCGTGACATTTTTTACGACGCCTCACACATTCTCTCTCTAAAATAGTATATATATATATGTATATATATATATATATATATATATATATATACTAGTTGCTTGTGTCCGTCGATGACGGGCAATGGGCACTTACCCACAAAAAGTGTTTATATATTTTTGGAGGTAGTGTTTTTAAAAATTTATTTAGCTTTTTCCTTTGTGAATGGGTGACATTTTTTGCGGGCGAAGCGTGACATTTTTGCCGGCACAGCGTGACATTTTTTAGGGCAAACACACATTCTCTCTTGAAAATAGTTTTATACTATATAGATCAACAAATACGGAACGGTTACAGAACGGTACGGAACCGGTTCCGTACTGTTTTGTGAAATTTTTTCACGGAATGTATTAAAAAAAAAAAAACTTATCCAAAACGTAGTACCCCTTGTATAGCTTAAAACTACAAAAAAATTGTTTAGGGCCATTTTACGCCCTCTTTTGAGTTTAGGGCTTGATTTTTGAGGCCCTAAACAAAATTTTTTGCAGTTTTGAGCTATACAGAGGGTACCAGCACAGTATCGGAAACATTTTGAAAAAAAAAAAATTGTATTTTCGCGGTAAGAAACAATTCCATACCACGGAACGATTCTGTACTGTGAAATTCCACAGAACCGGTTATTTATTTACAACCTTTTTTTGCTTTGCTTTTCCTATGTATGAGTTTGTAGGCCTAAATGGCATGATTCTAGCTCGAATTATAGTTGTCGAGATCTTATTGGGACAAGTTATTTCATCTCTTTGTGTTGGTCACATTGCACTTGTCTGACACATTCTTTTTTTACCTCTTTTTTCACACTCGCTACAAGCACACATACCAATGACTTGTGAATATGAGATGAAAAATATTCTTTACCTTCTAGTATGTGAAAAATGATATGATCACTTAGTTCTTGCAAACAAAATGTGATGATAAGCAAGAAGATAAGATGCATGTACCTCATACCTACCCTACCATCCTTAAAAGTATACCACTACTACAAGTCTTTACTATGAAATGGTGTCTCTAAATATAGGCATTGAAATTGAGATAGGCAGTATTATTTTCAGTGTTGATTATAATCTAGGATGTGCCCAAAAATCACTCAAAAATTGTTTATATATTCTAGAAAGATTTTGGGTATTTGACCATGAGCCATCACCGCTCAAGCCGAAAGGATAAAAGATTCATTTGTTACAAGTCTTATTACCAAAGAATTGTGTTTATGATTGCGATTTTTACTAAGATTGTTAGATTAAAAAAACTTTGTAGCACTTTGGGACATCCGTAGAGCATCATCTTAATCTTTTACCAAGTTCATAAGCATTGTGTATTTGCTAGGCTTGCAATGCTTGTTGTCAAATATTTTCATATGCTATCTCACTTACTTCAACCACATAATTCAAGCTAAACTTTCAAGAAATTTATTATAATGGGGGCACAGAAGAAAATTTTCCCAACTCTTTTACAAAGAGTTTTACTAAAAACAAGCAAAGTCGCACTGATACATGACTTATTCAGCTGAGCAAACTTCAAAAGCTTGTAGTTAATAGCAGAGAAAATTTGCAGAATGTTAAAGTTCTTTCAAGGAATATAAATATAAAGAGTAACTTTAACATTCTGCATATTTTCACCTTCAAAAGCTTGTAGTTAATAGCAGAATGTTAAAGTTACTCCATATCTCACAGTCAGATCATTTCAATGTTTTCAACAAAGGTGAGAAAATAGATAAGTCGTCAAAGATACATGACAAATTGGGAATAATGACATTCGAAGTAGCCCACTATCTGGAACAATGCAATAAATGTAATGGCAAGCTTCTGCAAAATAGCTACCGAACAACTAAAACCTCTAACTGCTATCTTCATGATATGACAACATGACCTGAATATGCAGACAAAAACTGAAAGTCATTAACCTCAGAAATTGGAAAAACACTAGGAACTTCATCTCAAAATATGGTAGCCACCTAGGTTTATACAATGTTTTGCAGTCTTTCCTGTGCCAAAAAATCACAGAAGAAACTTGCTTCATCATTCTAGGGAATTGTCAAGCGCATAAAAGGTAGAATATTAATTGACATCCTTTAGTTCCAAACCAAGCGCCCATAAGGGGAAAGAATACTTAAGTAGTATGTATTACCAAAGACTGCATGTGGATCTTTAGCCAAATAAATTTATCTACCAAGAAAAAATACATGTATGTCCAAAGCTACAAAAGCATTTCAATTTACAACGATGACAGCCAAGAGTGCTGGCTCCATTATGAGGAAACTTGTAATCTTGGAGTCTGCTCACGTGTTTTCTAGATTGATGAGTAGAATAAAATAGGCAGTGAACGCTTACACAGCTGAGATCATGCTGTTGCTACATATTGGGCTGTCCAAAAAGTTGGAAGCTGGGTAACTGGCAGAAGCAAACCCAACTACAAAAACCAGATTGCTTCCACTAACATAGATTTCCGTGATGGACCACCACACGAAAAAAACTTTCACTGTGATGCCTGACAAAGATGAGAGCCGCCCCGGTGAAATGATCCCAGTGATTGTGGTATCATAGGTAACAGGGTATGCCCCTGGTATGTTCAACAAGCACTTTTCACTCAGGCGAACGACAAATCGGCCATTGGAGTCGAAAGTGCTGCTAACAACTGTGTTGGGCAACAAACCAGCAGGGAACCCATTTAAGTCCAGCATTTGATAAGGAGTGGGTGTATGTTGCTGGCCTTTTGTTGTAGATGCAACACAAAAAACAGCAATAGAAACCACAATTAACCTTACCAGCAGATAATTATTGCGCTGCGCTGCAGTACTGATGGCGCAGAGTGCTTCCATTTTGAGTTAAAATGAAATGGCTGGAGGCAACTCGATTTGTGAAGAAAAGTAGTAACAACTGCTGTATCACCCCAGCTTGAGCGCCCGCCTCGAACAGCCAAACAGGATTGAAACATTCAATTCAGCTGCCAGGAGACACAGATCTATAAAGCATCCGAAAACTAATTAATCTCCAAAACTGCAGCAGTATGTTCCCAAATCAATCAAGTTTCAGCCCAAAACCCACAGCTCTTCAGAGCTATTTAAACTCCAAAAACTGCAGCACTATGCTTCCAAATCAATCAACCCTAAACCCACAACAGCATGAAGCGAAGATAAGCCACACCAATGAATGAATGAATGAATAAAGCTCAAAAACAGGCAGCACGGTGCAGGCAAGCTGTATTGAATGCGATTGGAAGGTGTAGGTGTGGATGAATAGTAACTACATACATACCAGGTTGTTCTTCGTTGATGAAGGAAGGACAAATGCTGCCAAGGGCACTGCCACCGCAGTCTGCCATGGATGGATGGATCATGTATGGATCGTGGATGCCTACAGCTGAACAGTGTTCAGCTGTATATATCAATTACGTGTGGTGTTATTGTTATTGGGTTGCATTTCTATATGTAGTGTCGTGTACTAGTGATACTAGTAATAATAAAAGCTAATAAAAAATGAGTTGAGAGTGTGTGGTGTGCATAGAAGAACGATAAGTCATTGAATGGCCATGGTAAGGTCAAGGGTGCAATGTGGATAATTTGCCAATAGGCTTGGCTTTTGAGTGTGAGACCTATTTTCCTCTGGAAGAAGAAAGTCGAAACAAAATTACCTCAATGTTGTTCTCTCCCTCATAAATGTTCGACCTCTTGCATAACACTCTCTACCCTTGAGAAATGTTAGGTCTCTCAATGTTATTGTGTACCACCCTTTGTGAATAGTTCATTGACACTATGTACCTTTGAAAAATGCTAGGCCTCGGGAGTAAATAGAAAATTACTATCACAACGGGTTAACATTATAACATATAACCATAACCATAACTTAGGTGATTATGGCCAAAATTAGCATACTTGGAGGTAGCATATATCCAAGGAATAAAACAATTATGAAAATAATCAAACAAGAATGTTGTTTCTAGTTAATTACAAGGCTACTTTGAATACCGATCCCTAGGAAAAAAAAATGTTGTAGCCTAAATGATTAAGCATCATCGATGGAGTATGGATGATTATAAAAGGGCAAAAAAAAAATCTTAAAGACACATTATTTTTTCACATGGTCACTATGCTCACAATTGCACTTTGTGAGACCCCAAGCAACCCCTTAGTGTAATTACTAATGCTTATCCAGGTCAAATTTGTCATGGAGAAAAAAAAACACTTCTGGCACATAGCCTTTAACACTTTTCTTTTGTAAGATTGTGGGGATAAAAAATAAAAGAAACTAGTTCAAAGGGTTTACAATTACAGAGATAACATATAAGTTAAGAAAACAAACACTGATCTATTCAATCACACTAGCACAACATAAAGCGCCTCCAAGACAAGACGACAACATATTGCTCTTCAACCCACTATATATTCACTAAACCGAAAGTACCCGAGAATTGTACATAAGTAGTAATTAAGGGGCTGGAGAAAGATTCGTCCACCATCTAAAACTAAGAGAGAGAAGGTACCCGACAAAAAATCGGCAAGTAACCACAAAACAATAAGTTAATTATTGCCCTTTTTCAACTCTCTCCCTCAATAATTAACGTTTGCATGCTATTAACAAGAAAACTATTCATAGAACATGCCTCCATTATAGAATAATTGCTCATAATCTAAAAAAGAAAAGATATGTTTCCAAGATGCTATAAACAAGATAGAGCAAACATGTCTTCCAATCTTTCTAAACTTCAAGGTATTGCTTCCACACCAAGCTTTAGTCTAAAATCCTCAAATTTATCTTTGCTTAGCGACTTTGTATATATTGGCCACTTGTATAGTGGTGCTACAATGAATCACATTTGTCTTTTGAACAAAGTTTTTTGTATGAAATGATCTTTACTTCTATGTGCTTTGTTCTAGTTTGAAATATAAGATTTTTGGCCAATTGAATTCCATTTTGAATGTCACAAGAAATAATCATACCTTTGATTTGCTTAATCCAATTCTCTAAGTAGCTGACATAGCCAAATTGCTTCATGTGTTGTTGCATAAAGCTGTATATTCAGCCTCTGTGGTGGAAAGTGAAACTTTGTCTTCCTTTTTGCTCAACCAAAATCAGAAACAAATATTGCCAATATTAAAAGCATAACTAGTGGTTGATCTCCTTTCATTTATACTAACACCCCAATCATCATCCACATAACCTTTAAGCTTTGGTTAATCAAATTGTCTTGAATAGACTAGACCAAAATCAATTGTGCCTTTCTCGTACCTCAAAATGCACTTGGCTGCTTTCCAATATTCCATAATAGGTGCTGCCATAAACTAACTCAAGCTCACAACATAATTGAGATATGTAAGACTACCAACAAGTTGAGGATATAACGTACTATCAACTGATCCGCTCTCATCAAGACGCATTAGTTTCTTACTAATCTCACAAAGTCAAGGGCTTACAATCAGACATATGAAATCTCTTTAGAACTTCATGAGCATATTTAGCTTGTGAAAGCTCAACAATGTCTAAATTTTGCCACACTTTTATGCCTAGGCAATAATGCATCAGATCCAAGTCTGTCATTTCAAAATGCATACATCAACAAATCTTGATAGACTTTATCAAGTCCTCATCATTTCCTATGATGATGATATCATCTACATACAACATTATCAAAGCAGCACTGTCATCACTAGTAAGCATAAGGTTAGGATCAAGATTCGTTCTCACAAAACTGTTAGGGAGGAAGTAATATCTATACCATACCATGCATGCGGTGATGGCTTTAGACTGTATAGCACTTTTCGCAACTTGCATACTTTGTCTTCTTGGCCTTTGATTGCATATCCTTGTAGTTTATTGCATATAAACTTCCTCTTTTAAGTCACCATTCTAGAATGCTTATTTAACGTCCATTTCATGAATTTCTCAGCCAAAAAAAGAAGCTAATGCAATCACCAAGTGTAAAGTAGTCCACTTAACTACATAAGCAAATCATCTTTTCATAGTCAATATCTTTGTTTTGCTCAAAGCATTTGACCATCACCAGCACCTTGTGTTTCACAATCAATCCATCAACATGAAACTTAGTTCTGTATACCCATTTATTATTAATGGGTTTCTTGCCAAGTGGAAGGTCAACTAAATCCCATATAGTACCATGTCTTTGGATCAAGTCCATCTCGTCCTCCGTAGCCCCATGCCACTCTTTAAGATCTTTCACTTCCTCAAAGGTTGTTGGATCTTGACACTTCATGATGTCACTCATAAGGTCATGATTCACATGGTAGTGATGAGGAGTTGTCCTCTCTCTTGTAGCCCCTCACCTTGTGAGCTTGATCTTGGTTGATTTGTCAACATATTCTTCATGATGGTCTCATACCACTTTGGTACCTTCAACTAAGGTGACACACTTCTTCGTGAATAAGTATCCCATAAATTGTCTTGATATATCCTTTTGCTTCCCACATATTTTACCTTCTTGGCCCCAATTGACAAGTACCTCTCCCTTGGATCTTGAATATGTGGAATTCGATTATAATCATCCTCTCGATCTTGATCTCCATGCTCAATTTCTTCTAGAATGAGATCATCTTATAGGATAGTAGGAAGTCTCGTAATGTCACCATCTCCATCAATATCATTACTTTCATCAAACATGTGCATCTCATAAAAAATTACATCCTTGCTAGCATGGATTTTCTGCATCATTGGATCAAAACACATGTACGCCTTTGTTTTCTCATCATATCCAACAAAGACACACTTTATGGACTTCACATCAAGCTTGTTCACTCCTCCTTTGGCACATGCACGTAGGCCTTGCACCCAAAAATGCGAAACTTATCAATATTTGGCTTCATACCCATGAGTGCCTCTTCAAGATTCACATTGGGAACCATGAAACTGGGACTCATGTTTTGAAAAAAGGTTATCGCATTGCATCCCTTCGACCAATAGACGTTTGCCAATCCCATTTGCTTCATCATTGATTGTGCACTTTCCACAATGGTGCAAGTTTTCCTTTTGGCTACCCCACTGCTATGCAGTATATGAGCTTGAATGAATTGCCTCTTGATTCCTTGATCCTTACAAAAAGCTTCAAAATCACCTGATTTGTACTCGCCCCATCTATATGACCTTGGCACTTTGATTCGTACAGGTGCAAAATCATTTGATAAGGATGGGTCGCTATGACAGGCCTGCATGAAAGTACAATACCTATCCCCACACATGTGAAATAGTTCAAACAAGGTTGTGCTCCTTCCATCATGTAAATACTCCAGATTCTAGGCCATTTGTATTTGTTCAGTAATTCTCTGCTCTAGAGAATCAGTTGGCTGGGTCCTATTCTTCCTTCTTGTTTACAGGTTGTGTTTGTGCTCTGCTTGTCAGCAAAAACTGTGGGCTTATTTATACATTTATCTTTCTTGTTTCAGAGCCCGTATCAGGCAGAGGGACTGGATGTATGTTGTAGTTTATGTCCTGCCTGTTAGAGGACGACTCAGGAGGGTCACTCTTGAGCTGAAATTACATGCTTCAAACCAAAACATGCAGATCATGCATTCAACCAAGAAATCAGCGTGTAGAGTGGTTGAAATGCCATGAAATCCTACTTTATTGTTGTAAAATGAACTGGATTAGATCTTACACTACACTTGCATTAATCCATAAACAAGAAGCAAGAAACTAATCTAACAGCATTTTGAATGTCCAAGGATTAAGAAACACTCATTTCTTGATTCTTGGACAACCCAAGAACATCAAGAACAAAAAAACAAGAAATCTAATCCACCACTAAGATTCACAACCACACACAAAGGAAATGGAAGGGCAAGATCATTAATGCATCACTCAAGAAACAAGAATGATCAAGGAGCTCAAGAATGCACCAAAACTCATGGAAGGTCTTCTCATTTGAGCATGGAGTAGATACATTTACAAAAGCTTCCCTTCTACAAAGGGAAAGTCTCTTAAATAAGCAAGAGATCTCCTTAGGTGGCATCCCAGTGAATTCCACATTTCACAAATTACAAGTGGAATAATGCTCTCCACTAGAGGTCACCATCAAAAGGTGCTCACTCTACTTTCTTTAAGAGGGGTCTACTTGCATTTATTACTTTTGCCTAGAAATACTAGTTCCTACATGTTCATTCCATCTTTCGGGATTCACCATGAGGCTTACAGAGTCTTGCTTGTCATTCTTAACTAGTACTTCTCAGCTCTCATACTCGGCTCTCAGTCTTCGTTCATCTCGTCTTCTTAAAAACCTCCTCGGTCTAAGGTGAAAGGTGTCTTGGGTAGCTTTGGCCGAGTATCTTGGGGATTCGTCAGAATCAGCCAACAATATTGTAAATCAAAGAAGAGCAAAAGTGAATTTGCATCATACATGAATCTCTCATTTTTGTCTTGCAATTTTTGTGATCCAGTGCTATAATCATTGTTAGTACTTTTTTTGTGCTCAGATTCCTGTCTGTATAGTAGGTTGTCTTCACACATGAAAAGCCTATTTTGGTCATAAACACTTGGAAATTGATTGTTCTTGCTTGTTTTTTTGATGAAAGATCAATTCTAGCTTGTGTTACATGATAGAATCATTGAAATCAATGCATCTGATCCCTCTTGGAGATTAATGGAATCCATTTTAGGTCCTTTATGTCCGAATTTCAACAAAAATGAGTCAAGCCAACACAAGATAGGAGAAGTAAAGTCATCATGACGTATCTCTCATGATGCCAAGCTTCTCATAATCAAGTATCAAAGGGGAAGATTCCATGTTGAATTGATAGTGGGACAAGTTCTCAAATGTTGGGCAACACCGTATGTAGGACGTGTAAAGTCCATTTCTATAGCAAATGATAATAAAAGTAAGATTGAAAGAGTCTGTTCTATTCCCATATCCCTTGGATCCTCCAAGAAGACAAAGCTTGACGATGTTTTTTTCAGTCCTGGTATTACAAAGAGCTTGCCTAGTATTGAACATAACTATTGGATAACATTTGCTTATAAGTTTTGTTACATGAATGAATAAGTAACTACAAGTGGAATCAGATGTGGAAGGCCATTCAAATTAGAGGCATCTATTGAATCTAACCAAATGATGATGGTTACTAAGGATGGAATGTCCACGTGTCGGATGCCTCCAAACAGTGTTCTATTAACACACTTCAGAATTCGACAGATACATACACATCGCAATCTGATGTATAATTGAAAAAACACATCCAAAACCTATTTGCGTTTCCCAAATTGGCAGAACTTGCTATCTAAGTTCACCCATTTCAAATTTAGGCCATCATTACCTGCTGAAACCATTTCGACAGATACATACACATCGCAATCTGATGTATAATTGAAAAAACACATCCAAAACCTGTTTGTGTTTCCCAAAGTGGCAAAACTTGCTATCTAAGTTCACCCATTTCAAATTTAGGCCATCATTACCTGCTGAAACCATTGTCCAAAGGGCAAATCCAGACCATCGCTATAGCTCTTGAAACTTGGTTCCAAATTTTTGGATGTTCCTACCTCCACAGCCTCAACATTAGCCCATTTTGATTTGTCTCTTTCATCATTGATAGATCCATCTGAGGCCAGTACATTGACCAGAGGGTGAACCCAGATCCCAAGGATCAATTGTTGTACATTAAAAAGTGTAAAAATCTTGATTTTTTGTACTTTGGTCCTACCAACTGTACTTTTGAGTTCCCCCACCTCCAGAAAGTAAGTTCACAAATGTTTTACCTATTGTATTCAAGGGTAGTACAAACTCCATTAGATCATTTCCCAAGTACAAGCCAAAAGTCAGATCTATACATTCCTAGATCTGTACCAACCTGCCAAGAAACTTGTACATTCCCCAACTGTACTTTCTCAAGATCCATTAGAGATCTAGATTTGCCAAGTTGCAAGCTAAATTCTCCACTTATGATGATCTTAACTTGAGCCAGGCGAACCTAAATTCCCACAAGATCAGCCTAAAAACTGTATATTCTCAAAACAACACATTTTTTGATCTACAGGCTTCAATTTTTTAAATATAGGTTTGCCACTTTGAGATTTGAGAGTCTGATATGGATATTTAATTTTCCATGAGGGTGAAACTAGACTCCCAAAGAATCTCTCAATCTTGCAAAAATTCACTCCGAACCCTCTGAATTCCCAAAATCATCCCAAGTGTCCAATTTTGGCCATCTGAGCTCGCCATCAGGGATTTGAACTCATCCATCCAACCTACATCATTTTCCAAATTGATGAATCTAAATTCCCAACCCATCAGCTACCCACAGACATTTTTTATTTTCTCAAGTTACATTTCTAGATTTGAATTCCCCAATGTAGAAGCATTATCATCCAGATTTGAAAATTTACTAAGGCATCATCAGGTCATCACTTCCATTTCTCCTATCCAGATTCTCTATATGTGCTCTTGTTTCATTCCCATCTTGATTCCCCAACCTTGTTTTCTGACCTTGACAAAAAGATCTACATTCACTTCTCATTCCTAAGATCAGTTGCGCATTCTCGAATCTTGCCTTTTCATTCATCTACTTTTTTCAACTTTGCTTTCTGCATTCCCCAAGTCCAGATTCACAATTCTTTTACATTTTCCAACTTATATCCTTCCACCACCCATATTTCCCAATTTCATATTCCCCGATATAGACTTAATCTGCATTCCCCAACCGTCTATATCACTGCATCTTTTGATTTCCAGGTTCTTTTCATTTCAACTCCTTGAGCCCATGTTCCCAAACTCAGATTCCCAGAACTACGTTCCCAAACCACATTCCCCACTTCCATCTTTCCAAACTTGCATTCTCATATTTTCACATTTCATTCTGAAAACTTAGATCTTGAATTCTCATATCTAAGTAGCCTTGTTGCTTTCCCAAAAGGATATTTTTTACAACCTAGAAAGGGACCTTGTTTTGATGCAACTAAAATCAGGTGAAAAGACTAGATCTAGAAGAGGAGAGTTTACTTGGAGGTCAGGAACCTTTAACTAGCCATCCCCAACCTCGGAATCTCCAAGAACAATTCAACATGGCTGCCAATAATCCCAATTTACCACAAGAGAATCCAGTACCACTTGAGGCCCCATGAGCTCAAAGGATACCCAATCCTTTAGCCCATGCGATACCAATTTTAGGAGCCATCCCACACAACCGACAAGCCCCTAGGCTAGATCTACCATGGTATGATGGTACCACAGACCCCGCATGATATCTTCAAGTTTATGAGGAAGCTTGTGACCCCAAAAGAGAAATTCAGGCTCTTTAGCATGACTCTCACTGATGCAGCTCAAGAATGGTATTTCAATCTTGAGCGACATGAATGAAACGAGTGGCAATCCCTCAATGATTCATTGAGTCAAATGATTTAAATAATCTAGATTCCCAGAGGGCCCATTCCTACTACTTAGTAGGATAAAGATGAGAGGGTACGTGATTACACTGAATGCCTCAAATGTCTTAAAATCGATTACCATGCTCATCTATCACCTGAGCAGGCCATGCTAATATGGTTCATGGCTGGCCTCCCCAGATCCATTAGGCATGAACTTAGACCGCCAGAAACCTCTGCTACCTTATGTGATGCCATCCGAGAAGAAGATGAAGGCTCTGATGAGGAGTACGAACCCCAATGTTCAAGGACTATTACTACTAACCAAAGTGATAGAGCCCAAGGTGATGGAAACTCATGTGATGTTTTTACTCAACTGTTGTTACAACAACTTGAGACCATGAATAAGACTCATCAGGCCCAGATTGACAAGCTATCCAAGGAATTTTAACAAAAATTGAAAAATACTACATCCCAAGTGTCTACCATCAACCAATTTCCCAAACGTGATAATGTTTGGTGTCGCACATGCCAATAAAATCACACTGCAAATGAATGCCCTTAGAGTAGATAGTTAGCCCAGTGGATCTTTATCTTCCACAACACCAATAATCATTATACATCTACTTGTATCTACAATCCGAGAGTACAAGCCATTGCAAGACAATATCAATGGAGGATGCAACAGCATGGTGTTGGGGGTATTCCCAACATATTGTAAATAAATAATATCGGCTAATAAACTGTGTTGCAAGGGCATGGCATCCTGCACGTATAAGCCCATGGCCCAATGAGCACGCAAGCTGAGTTGTAAATAGAATAATAGACTTGGGCCCCATTAGAGGAGTTCTCAATATCAAAAAGACCCTTTAAGGAATGCCATGTAGGATATAGAAAAATATCAAAAGAAAAAAAAACAATATTGTTTATTTGCTTGCCCACACCACTCCCAAGGCCTCCCCAACTCCCAATGATCTAACCATAGTGTCTATAGTCACAGTTAAGAACTGTTAACAATTCGCAGTATAACTTGACTAAATTCAAAAATATTTCCTCCATTGGTTACGAAAAGGGCAAAATTTTCACTGGATCTAGAATATGACCGCCATCCCCAAATTCAAATTTGGAAAAATTGCAAAATGTTTACATATGCATTCCTTCCACGAGAATGGAAATATGAGCGCCAACTACCTATTGGAATGAAAAAATGAGCGGCATTTCCGAATTTGAATGAAGCATACAAGCATGGAGATTGGATTGATCGTACATAGTATATAATATAATCAAAGATGAGTATTTTGTTTGCTTCATAGAATCTGGTCATAGTACTTTGATGCAACTGATTACTCTATTATTTCTTTGATGATGACATTATATCATTTACATGTGGATATCCCTATTGATTTGGCACCTTTGCAGAGAAGAAGAGGCAAAGGAGTTCAAATATCTACTGAGGATTGTTCTCATTACAGGACAGAAGGAAGAAAAAAAAACTTGGATTTATGGATAGATGGAACATTATATCCACAAGATCCAAGCACTTTGACACATCCCACATTCTCTTCAATAACTCATTTAGTTACATGGATATGCAATGGGCATAGTGCATTACTAGGATATTGTGAAAGATTGCAGAACCATGGAAAACAACTTTATATGAATAAAGTTCACTTTTTAGAAGGTGAGTTAATTCGGATATCCTCTTATTGTCAGAATAGAGATTGTCATCTCCAAAAGACGTTAGAAGAAAATGAACAACTTAAAAAAAATAATGAATCATTATAGAAGATAACATCAATATCAAATCAAAACTAGAGCAAATGCAATCAGTCTTACAGTCTATTCGTATTGAAAACTTACAATTATTGAAGGATGTGGATTTGGCAAAGAAAAAGCCTGAAAGTAAGAAGCGAAAGCGACAAAGTTGCAAGGATATTCAAACGCTTTCAAAAGGAGGTTATCAAAATAGAAATATCCGTGTATTCAAGTAAGCATATTCTGATTTTTGTAAGTTTTTCAATGACATTTGGATTTAATTTCAGCTATGGTGATATTTTGTTAACTATCTATTTTTTTTGCAGATCTGCATTAGTAGCTCCTTGGAATATTAAAGACAATGCTTCACTAGGAATGTCATTGGACAATATTGACTTGCAAATCCACTGAGCATATCATGATGAACAATAGAATTTCAAATGTAAAGTGTAAAATAGCAGAGTCTTTGATGGTGGACATTCAAAAAAATTTAGATAAGACTATAGTTCAGGGTGCTTGTGATTTTGCAGGTATTAGCAGGGAGGCATATGCAACAATATTTAAACTATTTAGAGAAGCTTTTAAGCAAGTTCAAATTAGAAAAGTCCCAATCCCTAGGACATATCACTTGAAGAAAGAGAGGGATGCATAAAACATAGGTATGCATAAGATCACTGGAACTCCATTTCATATTGAGGAGGTGTATGAAACTGATGGAAGATCGATATTCTATAATTCATCAAACAATTTATTTGTTGATCTAAATTACTTGCTGAGATACATCGTCACATTCTATGATATAACCTATGAAAAGGTGAATGGCAAAATAATCATAGTACTTAAGTTAGATGAGCCAGAAATTGTGAAAGGGTAGAAGATGGAGAGGGTTAGTATAACTCTCATGAATGGTGCTCTATTACAAACAAAGAACCAAGAAGATTTCAGATTCAGTGTCCAGTCAAAAAATGATATATGGTGGTTGGTAGCGTTTCAGGTAACTAGCCTCATTATTATATTACATTCATTGAATAGTATTAATACATTGTAAACTAAGTCTGATTAATTCTTTGGACAGGTGCTGAAAGAGGATCATGATATATTATCATGGATATTCTCAAGGACATCTTATCCTAGGATCATCAAGGACCATATGGATGGAGGACTTCTCAATGTTCCAGGAGTTGAAGACTTCAATGTTGAACGACACTTAGCAGGTGATTTGAAAACATTGAAATGTATGTATGATGTCTCTCACGGTGCTACATCAAAACACCCTTGTTTGTACTGCATGAAAATGGCAAAAGATGTAACTAGGAGTACAAGAATTACTAGAGAATATGCGGATCCGAACTGGAAGCCTGTGCTGCCTATCCCCTTAAAAAATGTGCATGTTTGCACTCTTCATGCAGAAGTTAGATTAATAGAAAATATCATTTATCTTCATATAGTTTTTGCTTGGAATACTAAGCCAACATCATTAGCAAAGGAAGCTATCTCTCGATTGGAAGATGTTTTATCAAAAGCAGGACTCCATAAAGGACATGTCAAAATTCGAAAAGATGAAAAGCTTTCAGGAAAGAATGGGAACATGCCAACTAAGCCAAGCATAGGAGGAGCAAAAGCACATCATTTTCTATCAAATCATATTGGTAAGACTTCTAATATTCAACACTCAGTCTGGACATATATTATTGCTGCCACTCAGGACTTCCAGAAAGACGGCAAAACCAGAGTACTAAAAGTTGATGTGTGGAAAAAGCTTGATAGTATGATTGCTATTTTAAGAAAAGAAAAATACTCTAATATTGATAAGAAAGCTGTCCAAAGGACTTGTGTAGAGTTTGTTAATGCAGTATCAAAAGCATGGGGAGAATATCACATCACTCATTACATGGTTAGTATAAAATTTTCAAAATGCTTTCACATTTTCATATATATATAGATCCAAACATAAGACTAACATTATGATTTTGACATATGCAGCACATACTAAGAGATCATACAACATTTTTTGCGAATACATATGGAAGCTTGAGTTGTATGGTCATCACAAGGGATGGAGAAGTCACACTGGCAAGCACGAGCAGCATTTCATCGAAATACACAACATGGAGGAACCAATGAAAAATGAAACTACATTTGTCAATTGTTTCAGTGGTTCTACCGTAGAGTTCAGATTCAACATATAACAAAGTCCACAGAATACAACAAGTTTAGAAAAACATGCAAGTTCATACAAGAAGAGAAAATTAGATGATTGATGAGTAGAAAATCATCACTGTCATCAAATCATGACATGTTTAGAATTGCTTTGCAAATTCATTGATCAAGAGAGGAGAAATACCCAATGTAAATGTATTGATTGTATTATACCAAAATACAAAGTGTCAACTATTCATCATCAGATCTTGTATTAGATTCTATGGCAGTATTGTCATGAAGAAATTCTCTGCTAGCGTATGCATCTAATAGATGTGCATTATCCTTATTTCCACTAAGCTCAATATAAGTGGAATACAATGAATAATGGGAGCTCCTTAAAGGAACATTCCCATCAGTAAAGCCCAAAATGTTCAAAACATAAGATCTTTTAACAAAAATGATCTTATTCATCTTAACAAATTTATGTCCTCCTAGGTAAAATGATAAAGCTTTAACTGCCATTATAAGACTCTCCCCGACTAGGCTCAGCTTGGAATGAGCAATACAGATCTCATTCTTCAGAAAATGCCTAAGATAGTAGCCCAGTCCACTTTCCCTCTGGAACGAGGATGCGTGTTGTCTGAAACCACCTCGTCTCACAGCAAAATCATCTATTATGAGAGCATCCTACAGTAGGAAATATGCTAGCAAAAACACATTCAGTGATTGAAAACATTCAAATGCAAGGAAGAGTAAACACTTACACATTCTTCATCATCATCAGCAACCAGATCAGGATGATCAATATAATGACCACATACTGAAGTGGAATCATTAGTGAAATGCATTAATGACGGACGAGGGAAGCCCATCTGGGATTGAAATGCCGTGAATTCTTCATCGGATGGTCTGCCTCGCCCATCCTCAGCTATATTTGATAAAGTCTTATTCAGGCATTCTTCACCGGTCATAAGTCCCTCCTCATTATCAAAATCAATACCAGCAACAAGGTCATCTGTTTCAAAATCTACAAAGTCGGAGAATTCGAAAATTGTGCTGGATAATAAACATAGAACCTCGTCCTCACGATAGTCAAAAAATTTACATAAATCAGCAGTAGTAAAATATACATCGTCATTAATATAATATACAGGCAAATTGAAAAGACATTTTGACTCCTCCATAGATTTGGATTCATCATCAGATGTATTTTGGCCAATGAAAGAATCCCGGAGAACATCAGTATTTACATTAATAAAGTCACTTTCCTTATCAGGAGTGTTGATAAGAAAGTGACTGATATCCTTAATAGCTGACTGAACAGAGGATGGTGCAAAAGGAGGGTCAGCAACAGAAACTTCATCATCATCTGGGATATGAACTAACAGAAAAAGTACGAAACCACTCTGAAATTCAACCAATCGACATTTCTTGTTGCAATACGGACACATTGAACTACTTTTGAAAAGATCAAACAATTTGGTGAACATTTTATCCAGTCTATGTCTGAAAACTGGGAAGAAATGAACAAGATCAGTATAATGCATGTACTGGAGTGGACCTATGGAGAAAACAGACTTACTAAGTATATCTCTGAATCTGATATAATGGTCATAAAATATGTTAGAATTTGGTTGTGCGGTCCTGAAAACATGTAGATATGGCCTGAATAGACTGTGGAAATAGTCTAGGTTTTTAGTAATCCCAAATTCACTAAGAAATGAACTCAAGCCTGAATCTCGTGAGGATGATGAGGAAGAGGCCATGGCAGTAACGTGAATATCGCACTTGTGCGCGAGGGAGAACTGAACCAAAACTAAATATCAAAATGACGCACAAGAAAAATATGTACGGCAGACAGATACCGAATATCGCACTTGTGTGCGAGTAGGTACAGTTGCAAGCAAACGGAAGGCAATGAGCATGCACAAGAGTGATATGCCGCGAATTTCAAGAACGTAAAAAATTAAAATTAAAAAAAGTAAAAAACTAATCGATTTTCGTGCCATTTATACTAATTTTTGCACGTGTGGTCAACGGACTTAGGACATGTGTCAACTTTCAATTGGACTATAGGCGCAGGCACGTGTGAAGTGACACCAACACACGTGTGAAATGACACCTATTTGTTGATGATGTCTGCCCTTCCATCTCATCACTGCCCAAAGAGACCCAAAAACATTGAAAATGAATATGACAGATGGTTGAGATGAGAAAATTGATGTATCATTAATGTATATGCATTGTCAAACAATGGTAAATAGGGTTAACCATAGTTAATTTGTGACACCAAATAGATCAGTGTTTCAAATTTTCGCCAACACTTTTTCTCAGATTCATGGCTTTTTGTATACGCAAATTTTCAGATTCATAGTTCATTGTTTCAGATTTTTGCATGCAAATTACGAATGGCGCCATCAAGGAAGCCGTGCTCCTCAATCGACTCTGTGCTTCTATTCAATGAGACAAATGATAATGGATTATGGGTGCCAAGAAAATATTCAAAAAACTCTGGGTTTTGATGCATCCATCATCAAGAGGAGCATTTCGAAAAAGGAAAAGGTCAAAACTATCATTTTGATCTTATTGGAAGGCCAAAATTTTGGATTTCAGAACATTATCAGGAGAAAAATTTATTTCTGAAATTCTAGTCCAACATGTATATATGCATTCAGAGATTAATGTGCAAGGATTCAACCCTCATGATCACAAAAAAAAACAACTGTGAGTATTGATATTTTTGATACTTTGATTTTTGTCATTCATAAATATCTAATAGTAAACTTGCCAATCTGATCATTTTTCTCTTGCAAATCTATATCCATCCAACATAAGTGAATGAGAGCGAAGTGGATCTTTAGTAGGTGTGTTAGATATTATTCACACTGATATTGGACAACTGCAATATCGAGGTAGAACTGCAAAAGATCTAGATGATAGTGGGATCTTTTTTTTATGATTTTCTTGAATATATTTGTGGATTTCTTTTTAAGTGTCAATGTACACAAAACCCCAACAATGTTTGTATGCAAAAATTTATCAGATAGTTTATTATCTAGAACCTATGGATGAAGGTTGGGACAAAAGATCAAATGGAGAAATAGAAAGCAGAATTAAAATGTCTTTCATGTGCTTCCGTTATCAAACTGAAAAACAAATGTTGAGCTTATGCTTCCATTATCAAAGATGGAAAAAAAATAAAGGTAAATGGGTGCCACTCGATCAAGACTTGGAAGCCAGTGGACATTCAAAACGAAGAAATATTGAAATTATATACAATGATGTTGTTTTGACATGTGTTGAGGTGGAAGAAGATTGGAGTCTAAACTACATCTGGTGGGATCTATTGCTCCTATAAGATGATGTACTTTCAGACTTCAGATTCATTTTCAATGGTAAACTCGTAAGTAACTGTAAACACTTGATCTTTTATGAATAGTTTCAATCAAAACTTTCTAATACAAACTCTGTACTAATTCTAACTAACTTTGTATTAGTTTTATGCAGGTACATAAAAGACATGAGCTCGAGATCAAATGCAGAGATATTGGCGAAACACTCCAACTTATGGAAGAATATTGAGATTCACTATCAGCAAATGCATGTCAATCATCATGTCTTTTTATCATTTTAGAATAATTGCATTCCAGTATTAGACTATAGACACAACCTGATTCTAAGAATCTATTGTGATATCAATAAAAAAAACCCATGTAAAATGATTGTATCTTTTTTTTTTATGTCTCTCTTTTTACAAATAGATCTCTATTCAATCAATTTTTTTATATTTTCTATATCAGTATTAGAAATTGATAAGACAACAGCTCCTTCTATAATCTCGACCTCCTCTGTTTCGGGAAGAGCCTCGATGCCTTTTAAGACAAGAGAGATCTGCTATGAAATTGCCTTCCTCTATATTAGGAAGGACTTTTATTTCTTTTTTATCATATAAAATAAGATCTGCATCCTGAGCAACCTGAAAGGCTATTAAGGCAGGAGCAGCTTCCTTTTGAGGGCCCTCAATTGCAGGTGCAACGCTTACACTATACTGGACATAGGTTCTGATCAACTCTTGCCAAAATCTATATACATCATCAGGAGTATACGGCTCAAGAGTGAACTGTCATCACAAAACACGAGAATCAGCAAATTACAAACAATGATAGTAAAAATATATGAATCAAAATGAAATGAACTACAAATGAACAGAATATTACCTTTTCAATATTTACATCCACTTGTAAATTATACCATTTAAAAAATAGCTTCGTATTGTACAAGACGAACCATGCACAACTAAAAGTGTCTTTTGCTGTACACACTGCATATATAGAACAAAAATTAGTAATATTATGATAGAAATTTTATTTATGCTATGACGATATATTTGAACTGAAAAAAAAATACATGCATATTAGAGATAAATTGAATATACCTTGAGAAATTTAATGGTTATCTCTCCAATTGAAGTTGTCATTGTTGGTATTTCCCAAACGACATCATGAAGTAGAGAATCAAATTTTCTACGTGTATTTACAGCTAAGTTTAATTTTACACATAGAAAATTTGATACTCCATCCTTATTTATCTTTACAAAAAAAATGTTCAGGCTCCAATGCTGACTGCAACAACCAAAATACAAATATGAATAAATTCATATTTATGAAAAAATTCCGTACTTATTAAGCAATGAAGCATGCAACAATCCAGATTAAAGCAACAAAAACAAAAGAGCAATTCTTACTTACAAAAGAGCTTGATGAATTTTCGGGTATAATTGATTTTGATGCTGATGATCTTCTTCCTCGTGTTTACGATGTACATAATGATAAGTTTTATTCATGGAAAGATTGCTTGAAAATGGCTGTGGAGGAAATGCGCAACAAAGAAGATGATCTACCTTATGAGGAGGCGTTTCTTAGAATCCAAAGTCAACTTGGTTTTCCACAGCCAACTGTCTATTCACCAACAATATTGACATCAAAATGTGGACATAATATTGATGGAGAGCAGTATCAGGGAGGACAAAGCCGAATGCGTAAGTTTTTGTCTCTTATCAAGTACTAGTAGATTTGTTATATCATATTATATATTGGAGCTTACTTTGTTTTTTATCATTTTAGGAAACAATTTTCCTTGATGATTTTGCAATTCATCGAAGAGGGCAGAGATCTTCTGCTGGAGAATTTTCAAGAGATCATGCACTGGGGCACTATCTGAAGTCCTTCAAGAATAATGAGATAAGTGTTGCCCATTCAAAGTTTCATCAACATGGTGAAACTATGATTATGGCAATCAAGGCACTGTCTCATTTTCTTGGAGGACATAATTTTAATAAGGTGCATAGAATAATTTTTGTAAAAAAAATTATTGCGATTAAAATTTTAGGATATGGACCAGTGATATCCATGTTCAAATCATCTCATTTTGCAGTGTATGCTGCTTACATTGATCTGAGTAAGCATGAAAACTATGAGCTATTGGATCCATACGAAAGAAGAAAATTGTTGCATGATTCTAAATTGCAACTTTGGAAAAAATATCGGAAGCAGATTAAATACTGCTGAATTGTACTTTGTAAATATTTTTATTTAATATACAAAATTTTATTGTGTGTCTATAGCCTACTGGCTTGTATAAATTTGCATGCTTTGTGAAATTTTTTATAATCCGTCGATTTTGTATTATGGCGAATTTGGATTCTTCTGTAAAACCATTGGAAAAGTTGTAGTATATAGTTCCGTCATGTTGTGTATTTTTATGAAATGTCGCTCTTGCTTGCCAATGAGATTTTTTCATTTCTTGCGATGACCATATGCTAAGACTTCCACTATTTCTTGCAAAGAATGTCGAATAATGTCGTAATATGTGCTGCATGTCATAAAAATATAATCTAAATCGGTACCAAAAGTATCTAATTTGATTGCACATATTTGTCTATCGTAGTGTAAAATCAAAATCTTATCATATAATGTGTTATATGATCAACACCCCATGCACTTTGAACTGCATCAACAAATTTATTGGTTGTTTTCTATATCATTTGTACATCAGTATTTGAAAATTTATCTTTTCTCAAGTATTTCACCATGTTGTCTAACTTTTTTCAAAATTCTACTTTGTGTATACAAGTAGAATCTTCTTCTTCGAAATCATGAGTTGCTACAATAATTTCTTTCCAGACTGTGTATTGAACCTTAGATTGTTTGCCAGAATAATTTGATAAAAATCTTCGAGCTTTAGATCCTCCAATTCTCAGCTTGCATTGAATATTTCTTGTTTTACTTGATAGCTTGTCATCTTTTTTTATTTTAATGTGGCCTTTATGTAAGCCTGTTTTGGACAACACATCCTCTAATCTAGAAATAGCTTCCTTCACAGAGGCCTCTAGCTCGGAATTCCATGCAAACAAGATGTGAATATATATTATTTTTTCTATAATACGCACCTCCGCATGCAATGTACAGATATGAATATTTCGTAGAGGAATCGGTAGTACAGGTTTCCAATTAGGATCTTCTCGATCTCTTGATATTGCTGTACTCCTTGTCATGTCTTTTGTTGTTTTCATGTAGTACAAACAAGGGTGTTTAGAGTTAGCGCCATGAGATACATTGCACATACATTTTAATGTCTTCAGATCTCTTGCTAAATGTCATTCAGGATACTTGTCTTTTGGCAGTTCATGGTAAGCGTGCTACCATCATGCCAAAGGATTTCATCATTCTCAAAAGGCTTCGGAACAGATATTCTAGTCTGCATGTTGATAATGCCAGCACCTCCAAAGACCTACCTCTGAATAAAACCAACGTGCCTACGACCTCTAGGAGGAAGAAAAATCAATCTGTCCCCAAGAAGGCTGGATCTCGAAGGCCAGCTGTTTCCCTTCCTCCTAGATGTATCCCGGCCAAGAGACCTCGTGTCTTTCTGAGCTCTGAGTCAGATGTTGGAGAATCTGACTCAGATCGATAATCTTCACCTCTTCCTCCTCCTGTTATTCGTCCAGCTCCTCAACAGGTTTCATCACCGAAAGTGTTGATTACCCAAGAGGAGCTAGACAAAATAACAGAGAAATCTGTAAATATTGTTTTCACTTCTGTTTTTGCTCCTGTACATAATCTTTTGTGAGAATTCCATACGATCTAGCCCAGATTTTTTTTTATTCTGACCATTATAATCAATACGAGCCCTACCTAGCTAACAAAATTGATCTTCTCGACAACTTTTTTGATTTTTTTCTTTCAGATACATGTAGAAGCTTTAGATTAGGTCCCAGATTTTGTGCCGATCTAAAAGATAAGACCTTGGAAATTTCAGATGTAACAGTAGAGGCCGGAGTTTCTTTTTTACAGAATAGTATTACTTTCGATTTCCATGATACAATTTTTGTTGTTAGTCCATTTTTCATGGGAGCGGTGAAGACAAAAGAACCCAATTTTGAGAAGGCTTTCTATTTTATTGAATGCAATCTCATGGCGAAATTCTATTTGATTTCATATGAATATAAGTAAGGATTGCTCTTTTGTTTTTGTTGCTTTAATCTGGATTGTTGCATGCTTCATTGCTTTAATAAGTACAAACTTTTTTCATAAATATGAATTTATCCATATTTGTATTTTGGTTGTTGCAGTCAGCATTGGAGCCTGAACATTCTTTTTGTAAAGATAAATAAGGAGGGAGTATCAAAATTTCTATGTGTAAAATTAAACTCAGCTGCAAATACACATAGAGAATTTGATTCTCTACTTCATGATGTCGTTCAGGAAATACCGACAACGGCAACTTCAATTGGAGAGATAACCATTAAATCTCTCAAGGTATATTCAATTTATCTCTGATATGCATGTATTTTTTTTTTAATTCAAATGTATCGTTTCTATCACAATGTTACTAATTTTCGTTCTAAGAAAAAAATTTGATCTTGAAAATTGAAATGCATGTAGGTGCTTGAAGCTAAAATATGCAGTGTGTACAGCAAAAAGATGCTTTTAGTTGTGTATGGTTCATCCTGTACAATGCGAAGCTATTTTTTGAACGGTATAATTTACAAGTGGATGTAGATATTGAAAAGGTAATATTCTGTTCATTTGTAGTTCATTTTATTCTGATTCATATATTTTTACTATCATTGTTTGTAATTTGCTGATTCTCATGTTTTGTGATGACAGTTCACTCTTGAGTCGTATACTCCTGATGATGTATATAGATTTCGGCAAGAGTTGATCAGAACCTATGCCCAGTACGGTGTAAGCGTTGCACCTGCAATGGAGGGCCCTCAAAAGGAAGTTGCTCCTGTCTTTACAACCTTTCAAGTTGCTCAGGATGCAGATCTTATTTTATATGATAAAAAAGGAATAAAAGTCCTTCCTAATACAGAGGAAGGCAATTTTATAGCAGATATTCCTTTTCTTAAAAGGCATTGAGGCCCTTCTTGAAATAGAGGAGGGCGAGAATATATAAGGAGCTGTTGCCTTATCAGTCCCTAATACTGATATAGAAAATATAGAAAAATTGATTGAATAGAGATCTATTTGTAAACAGAGAGACATAAAAAAAAAAAGATACAATCATTTTACATGTAAACAACATGTTTATGGGTTTCTTTTATTGATATCACAATAGATTCTTACAATCAGGTTGTGTCCATAGTCTAATACTAGAATGTAATTTTTCTATAATGATAAAAAGACATGATGATTGACATGTATTTACTGATATTGAATCTCAATGTTCTTCCATAAGTTGGATTGTTTTGTCGATATCTATGCATTTGATCTTGAGCTCATGTCTTTTACGTATCTGCATAAAACTAATACAAAGTTAGTTAGAATAAGTACAGAGTTTGTATTAGAAAGTTTTAATTGAAACTATTCATAAAAGATCGAGTGTTTACAAATACTTACGAGTTTACCATTGAAAATGAATTTGAAGTCTGAAAGTACATCATCTTGTAGGAGCAATAGTTCCCGCCGGATGTAGTTTAGACTCCAATCTTCTTCCACGTCAACACATGTCAAAATGACATCATTGTATATAATTTCAATATTTTTTCGTTTTAAATGTCCACTGGAGTGGCACCCATTTACCTTTATGTTTTTTCCATCTTTGATAATGAAAACATAAGCTCAACATTTGTTTTTCAGTTTGATAACGGAAGCACATGGGAGACATTCTAATTCTGCATTCTATTTTTCCATTTGATCTTTTGTCCCAGCCTTCATCCATAAGTTCAGATAATAAACTATCTGATAATTTTTGCATACAAACATCGTTGAAATTTTGTGTACATTGACACTTGAAAAGAAATCCACAAATATATTCAAGGAAATAAACCAACTCAATCTGACTGTTTTTTATCTCGTGCTCATTTTAAATGAATTTTTTTACATCATTATATATCTTGCAAAGAAATGATTCTGAAACTGTAGCATCTGGTGCAATCTATTCATCACTTTTAAAACTAGGTAATGGAATTTGTACTATTTGTCCAAAATTTTCTTTTGTATCAGGAATGTACATTGATTCATAAAAAAGATCCCACTATCAGCTAGATCTTTTGCAGTTCTACCTCGATATTGCAGCGTCCAATATCAATGTGAATAACATCTAACACACCTGCTAAGGATCCACTCGGCTCCCATTCATTTATGTAGGATGGATATAAATCTGCAAGAAAAAATGATCAGATTGACAAGTTTGTTATTAGATATTTACAAATGACAAAAATCAAAGTATCAAAAATATTAATACTCACAATTGCTTTTTTTGTGATCCTGATGGTTGAATCCTTGCACATTTATCTCTGAATGCATATATACATGTTGGACTATAATTTCAAAAAAAGATTTTCCTCCTGATGATGTTTTGGAATCCAAAATTCTGGCCTTCCAATAAGATCGAAATGATAGTTTTGACCTTTTCCTTTTTCGAAATGTTTCTCTTAATGATGGATGCATCAAAACCCAAGAATTTTTTGAATATTTTCTTGGCACCCATAATCCATTATCATTTGTCTCGTTGAATAGAAGCACAGAGTCGATTGAGGAGCACAGCTTCCTTGTTGGCGCCATTCCTAATTTGCATGCAAAAGTCTGAAACAATAAACTATGAATCTGAAAATTTGCGTATACAAAAAGCCATGAATCTGAGAAAAAATGTTGGCAAAAATTTGAAACACTAATCTATTTGGCGTCACAAATTAACTCTGGTTAACCCTGTTAACCATGGTCATCAACCAATAGCATTTCCACATGCTGTCCGACGAAACAACAATATATTTAAAAAAAATTTATTCTATTTATATTTGAAAAAGTCTATGTTACGTAAAACCCGGAAGCTAAGTTTTCAATTGGTCCACATGGCAACGAAAATAAGAAAAAAAAATAAAAAAACATCTTTTTCAAAGGCCCTCGTCGGGCTCTAAGTTTCTCTAATGGTTTACCAGTCTTTTCCTCTTGTTGCTTCGGACCTTTCTATTGAGCACATCCATATCTTTAACAAGAGACAAATATGAGATACGCATGAATTGAAATGCAATTTTTATCTCATCATTACTAGTTGTATAATGATGCAAAGAAGATTTCAACTTTTGGATCTCCTCATTGAGCATCTCATTTTCATCCAAACAAGTTTTCATCTTTGTAGATTTTTCTTCGCACTCCTTTGATATTTTGCTTGATTCCTCTTCCAAATAATATATTCTTTGCTTTGAATGTGCATTCCCATAGAGCATCAAATTCTCACAGTAACCCAAAAGGCCATTTTTACCATGACACATACAGATTATTAACTGACTCACCGAATGAAAATCCAGATGTTGCAATGAACATGAATCAGTAGGATACAGTGTTCTTGATGACCATAAATCTACATATTTTAGCTTTTCCTCTCTGTATCAGACCATATCAGAAGTTGACAATTTGGGTTGCTTTGAATTTCTCGTCCTGAGCGGAGCATATTCTGGTGACAGATCCACATGAAGATGATAAAGCTTTGTCATCAGTACAATAGTATAGTAAACAAACAACACAATGACAATAACAAAGCTGGAGATGACGCTAACGACTTTGCTGGAGATAGAGATGGCGCTAAACACTTGTTTTTGACCCTGGAGATAGAGATGACATAGGCTTTTTTCAAAAATGTCACTCCTAATTCAAATTTTTGAGTGTTCCCAACTATTGGGAGGGAACATTTTAGCATTCTAAAAAAGTATATTTTAACTATGGTTAAACAGCAATGAAGTTTGATGTGACTAAACTAAGGTGCATTCATTTATATGGAAAGTGGTGCCTAGAAAATGATATTATAATTACTTTATAGTTATATTTCTCTCTCCTACATGGCATTTCTTATAGGGCCCTCTTTGGGCCCATATTTTCTCTAATGATACGCGCCTGGGGGGCGGAGGTGCAAGCCCTACAAAGAGAAAAAACTTGCTTGGTTAGCTCAACCCGCACCTAACTCAAGGCCACTCTCTCAAGTAGAGATGAATCTCTTCAGGTGTCAGGTGCAGGTGTATAGCCAAACTTTGAACAGCTACCAAGCGGAGTTCGACAAATACCGGACAAGCGCAACTCACGAGCTCGCCCAGGCCAAACAAGCCCTCAAGGCTTGCCAACAATTTATGGAGAAGAAGACTCAACCAACCCCACTGGTGATTCCAACGCCACCTCTTTTTGATACTACCCAGGCAAGTACGAGCCAGAACCAAGGCCAGCAGGTAGCAGGGGTGATAAGTTAGGATCAGGGGTCAGGCGGACAAGACCAAGGGCCTCCTGATATGGGTGTTGAGATGCAGGACCAAGGCCAAGTCACAGGTCCCAGCCATAGCCACGAGGAAGGACAAGCCTCCTCATCAAGAGGCTCGCGCACCATATCTGCCAGCCGAGCCTTCCAACGCCCCAAGTCCGTGGAGGAAAAAATCAATGAATTTTTAGCCAAACATCTCCATGAGTCATCAAGAGGTGGCTGACAGATCTCATTCTCGGCACAAATAATAAAAGACAACGAGCTGCAAGCACTACCCGCCCTCCAACCACAACCTGAGTGGCACCATCAACTCTTTGAACGGGACCCTGTGGCCATCAGGGCCTATGTGACAAGTCCACAACAGTTACGGGTGAACGCGCATTTCCTGTCATGCACACGAATCCAAATGGGTGGAATGCGGCACTCCTCTGGACAAGATCACCATCTAGAACTGCAATTGGCTGAGAATTCTTTTAGAGCACGATTGGGATACGGATGTAGATGCCCGAAGGGCTCTCACCCAATTTTCTAATAAGTATTTCAACTGCCCTGACCCAACAGTCCACGCGGCAACCACTTACGTCTGGGACCTAGAGCACCTAATGGAAATCGAAACAAAGTAGGACAATTTTCTCCCCCCCATATTCTTTGATCCAAATACGGTGTTAGCCTTAGAAAAAGTGTAAGATCAGCTTCCAGTCGCTCGAGTCTACTACCGAATTGCATTCCTTGGCGATCCGTGGACGCATAGATTCCAAGCGTGGGTCAACCAAAACTGGCTAACAAGAGTCCACCAGTCCCTTCACACACCTAAGGACTTAAATAAGCTGGACAGAATAAATTTCAAGGAAGATGTCACTGGCTACCTGATCCACTAGAGGCGGGCCAAGAAGTCTTTATACTAAACCGAAAGAGTGCCGAGGGACCGACACTACTTCAGGCCGTGGGTCCTGTTGGGGGTATTCCCAACATATTGTAAAGCCCCTTTGTAATTAAAATAAAACTTGAGGCCCAAAGTCATTTTAAACTTAGAAGTCTATTATTTTAGAGTTGGGTCCAAATGGAGAATCATGTGAAATTCAATGTACTTTTTTGAGACCTTTGGATCAAGTTGGGTCCAAGATGAATGGATAGGATTAGTGTACATATTAGCCAATAGTATTCTGGGGCAAGGGCCTTCCCCATTTATAAAAAGGCACCTCATGTACTCTATTTTCCATGCTTAATAAGGAGGAAGAAACTCTACCAATTTTTGGAGAGAAGCATCCTCAATTGCTATTCACTACTTGCTAATGTTCTTGTTTGTGTTTTCCATTGCTTTCTATTTTCATGCTTATTGGTTGTCATAGTTAATGTTTTTCCATTAGCAAGCATACGGAGCATTTGAGCTAACCTCCACTCTCACTCTCACTCTCACTCTCTATTGATCTCTTTCTCTCTTCTCCTCTCAATCTCTTCTATTCATCTCTTCTCTTTCACTCAAAATAAAGATGAAGGTTAGTTTAGTGGAGTAGAGTTAGAGGTGTGTAGTGTTAGTGGTGGTAGAGTTAGAGAAAAAGTAGAGAACTAACTAAAAGTAGCATCTATTCATAGTTAGGCACCTATCCAGTGTTCTAACCCTTGTTGATAGGCGGGAGGGCTACACTACACAAGATCTTCGACCCGACAGTGGCCTCTTGGGGGTATTCTCAACATATTGTAAATAAATAATATCGGCTCATAAAATGTGTTGCGAGGGCATGACATCCTGCACGTATAAGCCCATTGCCCAATGAGCATGCAAGTTGAGTTGTAAATAGAATAATAGACTTGGGCCCCTTTGTAATTAAAATAAAACTTGAGGCCCAAAGTCATTTTAAACTTAAAAGTCTATTATTTTTTAGTTGGGTCCAAATGGAGACTCACGTGAATAATGTGAAATCGAATGTACTTTTTTGAGGCCTTTGGATTAAGTTGGGTCCAAGATGAATGGATAGGACAATGGAATTGCTGGACAAAGAAATCGTACACTAATGGAAGCTGCTAGGTGTATGATGGCTCATGCGAAAGCACCAAAGCAGTTGTGGGCGACGAGTGCATTAGGGCCCTTTTTGGACTCAAAAAGGTCCTCTTCCTTGCCTAAACAAGTTTGTTAATCATAATTAGTTTAGTGCTAATCAGTCCTACGTGGCACCTTTACCTTGGGTTACCACATAGGGTGAGCAAGAGTTAAGGGCTAAATGTAGGTCCCATCATCCATAGACTTTTGTAGGTACTTTGTAAGGCAAGACTAGGATAGTCGTTGTCTTGGTTCCAATAGGACAACAACTTTGGCTCTAGGTGGGACATAGAGTTGCAGGCCTCATTTAATGCCCAAGTACATTTCAAATTTAAAAATTGCTTATGAATTTTATTCAACCCACTTTTGTGTCCCCCCCTTCACATTCAAATTAAGACTACATCACTTTTATTAGCCTTTCACATACTAAATAATTTATCTTTTTCAGATGTATATCATGTAACTTAATTGATACCTTTGAATTGGTCCAAGGCAGTGTTCACGCTCTTTTTTTTGCAAGTTGGTCTCCTACAGTTTCTTAAATCAATCGGTCTTTTCTTTTTCAATCTCCAAGTTCCTACGACTTTCAAAGCTGGCCATTTTTGCATTCAATTCAAAAGTGCACTTGCAAATTGTTTATTGAAATTTTTGTAGGAAATTAATTTTGTGCAATTTGAAACTTGGTATAAAATTAAAATAGTCTACAACCCTCAATAACAGGCAAAAATTTGAAGTACTTCAAGCTAAGTTTGCCAAAAGAAATCCAAAGAGTAATGCTATACTTTCTAAAAGTCAACATAAAATGTAAGTGACTAAATGAAATACGTCAAGTATTCCAAAACAATTCCTCTTACTTTTGCATCAAGGAGGTTATTAGACTTTTGGCTTCATGCTTGTTTCAAACTCAATCGGTAAATTTAAAAACCAGTCGGTTGGTTGTATGACTTTGCCGGTTCTCTGTGAGCACTGGTCCAAGGAATGTAAATTTTCATTTTTTATGTGAAATCGCTAATTTAGGGCCATTTGACCTCCTTCAAAGACCATTTGAAAGTCATTCTTTTTTCTCTTTGAAGTCATGGTAATGCATAGAAATCGGGCCTTCTCAAAGATGAAAATCACACCTAAAAAAATCTGTGTTATGGAGGCCAAATTTTTCATTTTTTTTTTTTGTTCGAAATCGTAGCCGTTTCACTTCATTAGAAGGCCCAAACAAAAAATGTATCTCGGAGGCTAAATTTTGTTTTTTCCGTCCAAAATCACGATTTTTGGCCGTTTCACTTCATCAGAAGACCAAAAAAAAGGTTTCGGAGCACAAAAAAAAAATTGTTTTTTTGGGATCACGCAAGGGCACGGACGGGGGGCTTTGGTCAAACTCCCTCCGTCCACGCCCTTGTACAATCCCAAAAAGAGAATTTTTTTTTTTTTGCTCTGAAACCCTTTTTCTGGCCTTCTGATGAAGTGAAACAGCCAAAAATCGTGATTTCGGACGAAAAAAACGCAAATTTAGCCTCCGAGATACATTTTTGTTTGTAAACTTTTTTTTTTTTTGGACTTCTAAACACATTTTTAGGTTCTAATGAGATCGAACAGACTATCATGATTTTTTACGGAAAAATGAAAACGTATCCAAGAGGCCAAATTTTCATTTCGTTCATAAATGTCTTTATTAGCCTTCTGATGAAGTGAAACCATAGAAAATCGCAATTTTGAGCAAAAAAAAATGTTTAGAAGTCACATTTATTTCTTTTCTTTACAAACAAAAATGTATCCCGGAGGCTAAAGTTCTGTTTTTTTTGTCCAAAATCGCGATTTTTGGCCATTTCACTTCATCAAAAGGCCAGAAAAAAGGTTTTGGAGCACCAAAAAAAAAAAAATTGGGATCATGCAAGGGCGCGGTCAAGGGGTTTGACCAGGTCAAACCTCCCTGGCCGTGCCCTTGTGTGATCCCAAAAAAATAAATAACGATTTTTTTTTGCTCCGAAATTTTTTTTTTTGGCCTTTTGATGAAGTGAAACGGCCAAAAATCGCCATTTCGGACAAAAAAAATGGAAATTTAGCCTCTAGGATACATTTTTGTCTGTGGCTCCTATACGTTTTTTTGGGCCTTCTAATGAAGTGAAATGGCTAAAAATCACGGTTTCAAACGATAAAAAATGAAAAATTTGGCCCCCATGATACGTTTTGGTTGTTTTTTTTTTTGGGCGTGATTTTCATCTTTGAGAAGACCTGATTTATGTGTCTTACCGTGATTTCAAAGAGAAAAAAAGAGTGAGAGTAATAATAGGAGAGAGAGAGAGAGAGAGAGAGAGAGAGAGAGAGAGAGAGAGAGAGAGAGAGAGAGGTGTGCCCACATGTGTGGTTGTAAGTTAACTAAGCATATAGTCTAGTAAATAGGTCAACAAGCTACTAGGTATTGTGGGTAGCTATTGTTGGTTAATCAAGATTAGTGAAGAGGCCCTTTTTGAGTTCAAAAAAGACCCTGATGGCTTAAACTTATGAAACTTTTACCTTCTTATGCCTCTATAGACGAAACTACAAAAATAAAGCATGTTGATTTTTGTAAAAGTAATGCACTAAGCTTTATTAGAAAGGGTAAATGGCTTCATGGTAATACTCTCTCTTATTAGGATTGCCAACTTTCTTTATGTTATTGGGATTGATAAAGCACAATACAACCCATGCTTTATGTGTAAATTCTTTGCACGAAAATCGGCCATACAAAAACTCAGTAGCCCATATTTTATGCCTTTTCCAAATCAATTATCTAACTCTGTTGAGGATTCCCTTTCTTATATATTAGACATTACCACTAAATCTTTACCAAAAATATTCTTGGGAAATGATTTTCTACCTTACCTCCGCTGTACTTTTAAAGCTCACAAGGATTTATTTAGATGGATTACCAATGCTCACGATTGCTGTTTTACCAAACTTGTTAAATTTCTCATAGGAGCTCTTGGTATGTTGTCACTGTTCCTCATGGAAGGTGCAGGCCTTAAGGCAAATACATACAAGAGTATTCTAAGAGTAGACACTATGCTACATTGGCAATGTGAGTCATATATGGACTTCTATCTAAATCTACCATCCTTGATCACCAAAATATGGGTTGTAGATATTTCAAAATGCTACAAGAATATACCATTAGATGGTCCGGAAAGACTAAAAACAATTATTAAAAAAAGCCATTAATTATGTCTTCAAACATTCCAAACATGATCTACTTTATTACAAATGGAATCATACACGCGAAATACTCAAATGGTCATGGGACAAAAAACAATATAAATTTACTCTACCAATGGAATGATTTCCTGATCGATAACTGTATCATCAAACTAGGGAAAAAAACTTGGAAATAAATACGTGGTATACTATGGGTTTTTCATGTTCACCGACCTGGTGTAATTGATACCTATCCTTCTTTGAAGCACAATTTATAAAGAGACTCGCTAGATTATGCCTTACCACTCTTATGAATAATTTTTTACATTCTTTTAGATACATTAATGACATATGTTTCATCAATAATCTAGACATTGAACTTTTCATGGACAAAACACAATTGAGAACTTCTGATAACCCTTTCTGGATTTACCCTTTGGACTTTCTAGAAATAGAAAGAAAAACGTTAGAGGGTAATGTCACCAACGTTTTAAATATTACCATTGCCTTTGATCAAAATTCCAGTTTGACACAACTTTCTAAGTTTGACAACAGAAGAGAATTACCTTTTCCTTTTTTGTAGTATATACATCTGGCTTCGAATAGACCAATCTACAATTCATATAAAGTTATTATTTCACAGGTCATTACTGCAATGTATTGTTGCAACAAACAAGATACTTTCATTAATGAGGTCAGAATTCTAGGTGACGCATTCCAAAAGAACGGTTTTATGAGGGATAAACTATGTCTTATCATCAATAAGTTACTTTGCTCTAATTCTTTTCCGGGATTGTCCTACTCTTTACCACATGATGTTGATTGTCTTCTGGCGGGCAGTTAGCTATCCTTTACAGGGAGCTAACTACCTTCAAAGGGATTTACTAATTGTGGGATGGTTGGTGGGCTCTCTCTCTCTCTCTCTCTCTCTCTCTCTCTCTCTCTCTCTCTCTCTCTCATGGACTCTTCCTCGTTTCTATTTACCTTGTCTTGCAATCAAACAAACGGACTACTACATATGTACAGCCTCTTCAAAGACACAAGGTTTCTGACTTACCCAACCATGTACACCTAAAATAAAAAAGTTTCTTTAAGAAGTGAAGAAACTACCCAATTTTTTTTTTAAAAGTAGAGGACTCTATAAATATTTTTAAACTTTAAGTACAATGGAGGGAAACATAATTTTTCACCTTTTTTTGAATGCACGTCACCTTCCGGGAAACTTCGTTACATGACTCTATATAAACCTATAGCTTTTGACTTTTGCTCCTTACAACACTGTGAAGAGTTTTTTTGATCTTTTACCTAGTATGAAAAGTGCGCCCTACCAGTTTGATACTTGACAAGAAGATCTATTTGGTATGCTCTATTCCTCTCAACTCCTTGCTATGGTTGCTCTCCTCTTGCTTGATTATAGCATTAGACAAGATGCTTTTAAGATTACTCTCAATCTTATGTAGAAACTACTCATCGAATGATGTCTTTTCTACATAGTTTTAATGTTTATAATGGTAGTTGTCCAGTAGCGACATATTATGGGCTTTTTTTGTTGAAATAGAAGCACATCTTGCCCAGAAGGCAGCGACCTGAAGCAATAGCTATAGCTGCATACATCCAGAACAGGACGGGAAAGTCTGGTGTCCCTCACACGACACCACATGAATTATGGTGGGGTAGAAAGCCCAATCTGTCTCACATCAAAATCTTTGGCTATGCAGCTTATGCACATATTCTTGATAAGCTTCGAAAGAAGCTTGATGAGAAAGCTAAACAGGGACTTCTGGTAGGTTATGACAACAATTCATCACAATACAGAGTCTACATGCCAGACACGAACACTATGAAGATAGTGAGAGATGCTAGATTTGATGAGAACATGACAATAGCCAATGATAATCATGTTAGCTATGAGGTTCTGGAAACGCAGTACTATGATCTGCCACCAGCGACAGAGGGAGCAGAAGACGAACACGAAAACGAAGATTTTTGAGTCGCTTCACATTCGAGTGACGAATCAGAAGACAAAAGATTTGAGAGGCAGCCTTCTGCTACATTACCTGTAAACCAAGATGGTTCTGGACCTAGCAGAGCAGACAAAGACAAAGACATTCATGTCTTAGGAGGATCTCCTAGAACATCGACAAGACCACGAATAGCGCCAGCAAGATAACGTGCCAGGTAGCTTTGCTTCTACATCGGAAGAGTTCTGCGGATTCAGTGGCGAACCACAAACTTTCGAGAAAGCAATTGAATGTCCAGAGAAGGACAAATGGATCCAAGCCATGAACGAAGAGATGGAATCCATGAGGCAGAACCAGGTATGGACGTTGCAGTCATTACCACATAAGCACAAGATTGTTAAATGCAAATGGGAAGCTCAAGTATGGACTAGATGGGAATGTCTCAAAATACAAGACAAGACTGGTAGCGAAGGGATTTTCTCAGAGATATGGTATTGACTATTCTGACTCTCCTGTCGTGAAACATTTGTCCCTACGTTTGTTATTTGCATATGTAGCTACTTATGACCTCAGGATCCACATTGTGGATGAGAAGACAGCATTCTTGCATGGTGAATTAGACGAAGAGATCTACATGGATCAACCCCCAGGATACGTCTCGAATTCACTTCCTGATTATGCATGCAGAATGCATAGAAGTATCTACAGTCTGAAACAGTCAGTTCGACAATGGTACAAAAAGAAAGATCAAGCCTTAAAATCATTAGGATTCAAGCCACTAATGGTTGATTCCAATGTGTATGTGAGAATCACAGATGGAAAAATTATCATTGTGGCTGTGTATGTGGATGACACTCTGATACTCTACGAGAGTGAGAAGCTGATTGTTGAAGTGAAGACAGACATCTCGAAACATTTTGAGATTGTGGAAGGGTCCACAGTGCGCTGAGCATCCCTCAACCTACTCCCATTGATGCCCTTGTAAATACTTGTACATATTCGAAAAATTTTATTTTGCAAAAATCTGACAATCCAGGGTCGAATCGAAATTCCAAGGTCAAAATAAAATAGACCTTCAAGGTCGACATGCATTGGATTGAAATTTTCAAAATAAAGTGGACCTCCAGGGTCAAGTCAAACTGAGTCAAAGTTCCAAGGTTGAATCAAATCAAAGTTCCAGGGTCAAATTGGATTGAAGTTCCAAGGTCGAAATAGAATTCGATCTCCAGGGTCAGGGCAACTGTAGCAAAGATGAATGCAATGTTATTTTCAAGAAATCAGAGCCAATGCCAATGTAGACTGTTACCTTGGCTTGCAAATTGACAGGGACTATAAGGGAGACAGGTTGTACCTTCATCAGTCCAGATACACCCAGAAAATCCTAGAGGATTTTGGTATGCTGAATAGGAGCAAATACTCCAATGTGTCAGAAATGGTAAACTCTTGCAAATTTGCCGCAACACGAACACGAAGCGAAGGTTGAACGGAGAACAATTCATGAAAGTCAACGTCCTTTGACTCGAAGGACGAACGATTTGCAAATCATTCCTGAATCGTAAACATACCTCCAAGACCGCAACAACCGCAAAGGGACACAAAACGAAAGGTTACGAAAGAAACGAAAGCAAACGAAAGAAACGAAGGAGAATCTTTCATGATGCCAACTGGTAGCTCAACGGGCTTGGAGTCGTAGACTTCATGCCCAGCTGAAATGAGTAGCAACGATGGAGAGTAACTGATTAGTTGATTAGCATTAACTAGTCTTGTAATTCTCTATTTTAGCTATCTTGTAAACTCCACACAGTGAGATAAAAACTATCCTTTTTGAATCAAAAATAAAATAGACAGAATTTTTTGTAAGAGACAGAGAGAGAGAGAGACGTAGCGAGAAGAGCAGAAAAAAAAAATACTAGAAACAAAAGAGTTGTGCATGAAAGTCTGCCAACGAGCAGAACACATCGAAAAGAGCAGAGCGTCAGACCGCCAACGAGCGAGACACTGACGATCTCGTTCCAAAATCAAACTGATAATACAGTTGTTCTATTTTTGTGCATCTCCTTGTCTTGTGCCATCTGTCTTGATTATTTGAATAGAATGTGTTATGTGATGTAAAGTCGCGTGTCTAGGCTCCTATGAAGCTTTCGCGCAAAAGACAAAAAATCGTTTGCGACTACGAAAATGAAAAAGAAACAGTATGTTGAGAAGATCATAATGATCTTTGCTCAGCTCGTTGCATCAGGACAGGAGCACTAGGTCCCAGCACCACAATAGCTGAGTACTTCATGAAATCTCTACCGACGTCCTATCAGTCCTTAAAAATGCTCATACTGAGTCTACCAGATATGACATTCGACAAAGCAGTCGGTCTTGTTGTTGATGAGAGACTGATGAGAGACGAAGGAGAGGGAAGCAGTGATCAAGAGAAGGCTCTCTTCATGAAAGGAAAGAAGAAAAACAAGAACAAGTCAAGATTCAAGAAGACAAAGTCCTCGAATCAACAATCTTCTTCCTATGATCACTGCCACAAACCAGGTCATACGACTAACAAATGCTGGTTCAATCTGGCAATACCTTGCATGCACTACAAGAAAAAGGGGCACTCTACATATGATTGCAGATTCAACCCAAAAAGAAAGAACAAAGCTGAAAAAGCTAATGTTGCAGAGTCATCCAAGGATCTGATAGAGGTGACGAAGCCTTCACGATTCTTGATGAAGCCTCAACGAGCTACACTGAACACGACTATGATGTAGTCATTGATTCAGGAGCAACATCTCACATCACTTGCAACAAGAAGATCTTGATCGACTTCGAAGAGCTCGAAAACAATAGAGTAGTGATTCTAGGTGATGGGAGCAGACACGATGTCAAAGGCATCAGCACTCTACATATGCAAACACTGTCAAGCCAAGCAGAGCTTCCAAGAGCACTCTATGTGCCCTCACTCAGAAAATATTTGCTATCTGTCTCCAAGATGGCAGATCTTGGCATTCGAGTTTTGTTCGACGTCAACACATGTCGCATGATCGAGAAAATGACAAGCAAGTTGCTGACGGTCAGATGCAGAGAGAGAAACCTCTACCAGGCCAAGATAATTAGCATAGGAGAATGTATCATCTGAACATGTGGAGCTTGCATGACATGTGCAAGAAAGACATAGTCACAGGCTTCAAGATTTCAAGACCTGAAACTGAGTTCTGCGAAGCCTGTCAGAAAGGCAAGCAACATCGAAATCCATTCACACATGAGGGAAGAACAGCCAAGTAAGTCCTTGAGCTCATCCACTCTTATGTCTGTGGACCGATGAAGATGGATTCGCTCTCAGGTTCGAGGTATTTTCTGACGTTCATAGATGATTACAGTTGGATGACCATGATCTACTACTTAAAGAAGAAATCTGAAGTGTTTGATTCCTTCAAGAAGTCTTTGGCATTTGCAAAGTGAGACATCTTGAAAAAGATACAGATCCTTAGATCTGACAACGGAGGTGAATACAAAAGCAAATAATTCTCAAAATTTTGCGAAGAACAGGAGATCGAACACCAGTTCACTCCTGCATACACACTTGAATACAACGGTGTTGCAGAAAGAAGAAATAGAACGCTGGTCGAAGGAGCCAGATGCATGATGGCACAGGCTCAATTGCCAAGTCAATTATGGGCTGAGACAATAGTTGCAGTTGTACACCTGCAGAACAGATCAACAACGACAACGTTGGATAACAAGACGTCGTACAAAATGTGGACAAGTAGAAAGCATGATCTATCATACGTATGTGTGTTCGGATGTGCAGCATATAAGCACATTTCAAAAGGAAAAAAAAAAAAAAAAAACAACCTCGATGACAAATCAGAGCAAAAAATCATCCTACCAAAACTTAATCGGTAGTCTGATGTATCTCACAATTTGTACCAGACCCGATCTAGCTTTCTCTATTTATGCCTTGAGCCAATTCTTTACCAATCCTGGCTTGGTACATTGGCAAATGGCAAAACGAATCCTACAGTATCTGAAGGGTACACAGAATATGGGATTAACCTACAGAGCTGAAAACGAAGAAAAAGGATTCAAGCTACACCACATGCGAGCTAGGCGAGCTGCAAAGATGACAACAAGTTCATAACTGGAAGATGTACCATAGCGTGCGGAGCTGCAGTGGAGATGTATTCTCCCCCGTTATCTGACCTTAGTGCTTTGATTCATTTGCCAGTTTGATTCTCAGCATGCTCTTTGAATTGTCTGAATTTGATGAAAGCGTCTGATTTTTGTTTAATGAAATAAACAGCTGTTCTTCTGGAGAATTCTTCAATAAAAGTAATGAAATACTTTGCATCTAGAAATGAAGAAGTTTGCATAGGTCCACATATATCTGTATGAACAACATCTAACAGATGTTTTGATGCATGCCTATGATTTGATCTAAAAGGAATCCTAGTCTGCTTTCCAAAGATGTAGCTATGACAGATAGGGAGATCGACCTTACCAGAAGGATAGTCGAGATCAAGAATCATGGATTGTTTGGACATGTTCAAAATAGATGCATAATTCAAGTGTCCTAAGCGATGATGCCATAGTAATGCTTTATTGACTAGAACAGAGGTTTTCAAGGCTTGACTAGAATCAGAATGTTACTAGATGTTACATTTCACATCCCTAATAGATTATAAACAATTGTTTTTTTGGATTACTCGCCATGAAAGCTTTGCTCTAATGGCGCTAAAATTATATATTGAAATCTCTTTTTAGCAAAAATACGATTAGTTTCACTATGTTGCAGGCAAACTAACTTATGAATGTTTGTGACTTTAAAATCAAAAGATTTCATTAGAGGAAGCACACCAACGATTTTAAGTAGGCTTCGAGAAGAACCAAACAGGTTCGGGGGAATGAATAACCTAGTTCGGGGGAATGAATAACCCAGGTAGTATGTCATTCTCAGTCTTCCTCCACGTCCACCAGTGTCTCAGAACCACAAGCCGCGACAGATATGGAGACAACCAGTTCCTGGACCAAATGGTCCCGACAGCATACCGCTGGCGCCACAGACCGAATGGTCCCGACGGCATACCGTTGGCGTCCTGGGATACGACCCTCAGCTATGTGCCAAGTTAAAAATTTTGAAAGCGGCCTTACAACTGCCGCTTTTACCGAACACTGAAACCCAGAAGGTAATCAGAGTTAGTTTGAGGAAAATCCCACTTTATTGATAAATCTGAGAAGGTTACATTTCAAGTGTGTGACCGACCCTAGTCTTCGGGTCGCTAGCATGCCAAGGCGAGAGCCATGACAACATTCCAGCAAGGGAGGCTGAGACTTGGTTGGAGCTCGCCCTGAGTCGCAACCCGCACTCCCCTATAGTATTGGTGTGATTCGGCACCCCCCCTCATACCAAGCACTCTACCCAAGCTAGTAAAGCACATTTTTCTCTCTCTAGAATTTTCTCTTTCTAGAAAGTCATTTTCTCTCTCTGGACTTTATTGATCCCCAGGCTTACATTAATCATGCCTAGATAGTGTGAGGTGATTGCACATCGATCTGAGCTCTCTGGACTCCGCTAGAACCGATCAAAGATTTTCAGCCATAGGAACTTGGCGCCGGCTGGATTCTGGTCACAGTGGCGCCGGGAGAGGCACCGGCGCCGATGGTGCCGGGATTAGCAAGGGCGCTGCTGGCGCCAGGGACATAGCTGGCGCCGATGGTGCCGAAAGTAAAGCTTGTAGAGGTAGCTTTACAACACTCACCCAAGACCGAGGAGGACTCAGTGGGAGGAGAGCAGAAGAAGCTGAGAGTCGAGCATGAGAGCGGAGGATTACTAGCTAGGATGTGTTGTAAAGCTACCTTTATAAGGCTCCCGGTGCCACTGTGACCAAAATCCAACCGGCGCCAAGTTCCTATGGCTGAAAATATTTGATCGGTTCTAGCGAAATCCAGAGAGCTCAGATCGATGTGCAATCACCTCACACGATCTAGGCACGATTAAAGGAAGCCTGGAGATCAATAAAATCTAGATAGAGAAAATGATTTTCTAGAGAGAGAAAAACGTGCTTTACCAGCCTGGGTAGATGTTGTAAAGCTAGCTCGGGTGCACCCAGCGTGCCCTGTAAGACTCAAAGGGGTGACACTCCCTAAGGTCCCAGAGCAAGTTAGAATGTCAAGGACTGAGCCTCCGACCTGTAGTGAGCCAGTCAAGTAGTCTCAAAGTCATGAGCTAGCTCTGGAGCTCGAGTCATGGCCTAGTCAGGAAAGCAAGTTGATTCGGCTGCCGGGACGGCGCCCGGGACCCATGTCCGGGAGCCAGACTGATTCTGCCAGGCTTGCCAGGCTTAATCAGCAAAATAAAAACTAAGTCCTAAAAAGCGTGCTTTACCAGAAAGCACTGTGTTTCAAACCAGAGGGGGTGCGCCGAATCACAGCAGAACTATAGGGGGAGTCCGGCAGACAGAAACTTGGGCAGCTCAACCAGCGCCAGAAATCCAGTCGCCAGGTCTCAGCTCCCTCTACCAGCACGAGCCAGGCACAATGCCCAGCACGTGTTGGTGGCCCCGAGACCGGTCAGTCTATGTATGAATGTAACCTCTTCCAAATCTAATAAAGTTGATCCTTGGGGATGATTACCATTTCGGTTTCGCCTCCGGGACTCGTCCAAGTGGAAGGACCCTTACTACAACCTTTTTGCGTCGTTGGCGCCTAAGGGTCCCTGTCATCGACATGGGGCTTGCCGCTATGCCAATTAGTCAGTTTGGCGACCACTATGCCTTGGGTTTCATGTGTGGCTTGTCTTTGCCTTTGGTTACCTTTTGGGGACGGATTCTGAGTTGGCTTTCGGGTTGGTTGGAATTTCAGTTTTCTTAAGTCTGAATGGTTAAGCTTGTTACGTTTCTGAGTTGGTTTTTACGTAAGTGCATGATGAATGAATGTTAGACTTAAGCACGTGTTGGGGAAACCGCTCAAGTCCCAGCGCCCTTTGAGGCGCCGGCGCAACATGTGGTATCAGAGCCGACTAGCCGGTCAGCTACGCAAGTCTCACAGGGATGGCCACGTTTTGGGATTTGTCAGGACAACCGTTGCGCAAGGTGCTGCCCACAGTGTAAGCACGGGTGCGTCCACGGTCGGGGTGGTCGGCAGAACGGGGGACTTGATGAGTCAAAGTGCTGCCCTCAAGGTGTAAGCACAGTCAGTTCTCGCGGTTCGGGCCTGGCACTGTCTGCACGTAGGACGGATGATGCAAAGTGCTGCCTAGGGAGGTGAAAGCACGGTCTGTACCTTGTGGGGTGCGGGGCGACATATTCGAACTGTACGGGTTAACCATTGATACAGAGATGCTGCTCGAATTCGGGTGTAAAGCACGGGTGGTTAGCTGCCGGTGCGGGATAGCTGCCAATCATTTAGCTATAAGGGCTATCGACCAAAAAGTGGTGGGGCGTGACTGAGGCAATGTGCTACTTAATGGTGAAAGCACGGATGGTTGGATGGATGTTTCCCCGTGGGCTAATTCTGTGATAGATTTGTGTGGGCGCGGCTAGGCAAAGGTCCTACATCCGGTCTCAATGGGGTTTGTGGCTTGAGAGGGATCCTCTGTGTTTGCTTTGGTTGGTATGTTCCGTTTGTCGTGTGCTTGCTTGGACACAAATGACCTGGTTCCTACTTGGCTCTCAGGTGATGTGGGCGTGCTAAGTTTGAGGAAGGGATATTTTCATTGAAGCTGATTTAATAAAGAAGAAAAGAGAGCTGTGGGGCCCGGCTGACAGAAGGGAAAGCCTCAAATATAAGAAGGATTGAGGCGATAATCTGTTGGAAGTACACCTCTGACTATAATGGAGGACCATCTTGAAGAGTTACGAGCACTTACGGACGGAGAAGAGCTGACTCGAGAATACAGCTCTCGCATGCATCGAGATGGCACCAGGTCCAAGTCGAGAAAGAAAGAGCGTATGCACTCCATAGTGGCGCCCCTCCACGAAGAGATGGGTGGCCCTTCTGAACCTACACCAAGAGATGAACCCTTGCCAGAGGCGCAACAGGACCTCTTTGAAGTGAAGATGCGGCAATACTTATCAAGCGCAATGACGGCTATGCTTAGCGAGGTGAAGAAGGATAGAGAAACCGAAAGGAAAGAATGGAAAACATCCTTGCGAGCCATGAATCTTACTCAAATTAACCTTGTTAGAGAAATGAGAGACGGGCTAACACAGCTCGAAGCCAGGTTTGAAGAGTTGGAAGCAACTAGGGAGAATGCAGTGGCGCCTCCTCCACAGATACCAAGAGAACCACGAGCGCGAAACACGGAGGGCCCAAGAAAGACTGCCAAAGTGAAAGCAGCACCTACTTTCAAAGGAGAGTGTGACATTCGAGTTGTGGAAGATTGGTTGTTTCACATGGACCATTACTTCCGTCTGATGAACACTCCTGAGGAAGAAAGAATTGACTTGGCATTAGCATATTTTGAGGGCTACACTACAAATTGGTACCGGATGGTAGGAATGCATTTTCAAACATGGGACGCATTCAAAGCCGCGTTCCGAGAGGAGTTCATACCGAAGGATTCACACATAAGATTGAGGACAGAATTATCGGGGCTCAAACAGAAAGGGTCATTGCGAGAGTACCTCAATAAATTCAGACAGAGTGTATGGGTTATTGAAGATATGTCCGAGGCGGACAAAACTCATTACCTATTGTCTGGAATGCAATCTTGGACTCGGCGTGCGATAGACAGCTCCATGCCCCATGATTTCAATTCAACTATTCGAGCAGCTGAAATGGTTTGTGATTATGAGAGCACATTGGCACCAGCTGCTCCCACAACCTCAACAAGAGTATTTAGTGGATCCAGACCGAGTCCGAGACCCTTCTTTTGCCAATGAGCTTGAGCCTTGATGTCTCCATCTTAGACTTTGAGGGTCTTCTTGGAGTTCTTGGCCCTTCACCTTTTCCTTGCACTTGACTCGGCTCCTCTCCATAAATGAGTTGAATAAAGTGCTAATCCAAAAGTGCACCTTCAAGTTTGCAAGTCTTCCACTCATGGAAGATCATATTTCCACCATTGACAATTTCTTTGGTGGAAAAATTGTAGATTCTACAATCTCTACTTGTAGAATAATTTTTGAAGTAGGATAGTTTTGGTCCTTACATTGAAATAATCATACACAAAGACTCAAAGAATTTCAAGTACATTACATTAAATGGTGTTTCTACTTTTATGACACCATTTGTCAAACTATTACAAAAATAGTCACCAAATGAAGTTGCTTACAAAAGCATGATGAAGCTACACAAGTTTTCAACTTCATTTTCTTAGCACATCTACACAAGATGAAAAACATCATAGTCTTGATGATAAGAAGTAGAACAAATCATATCTATCATCATTAAATATGGAGAGTTTGAAAGAGGTAGATCCACTGTTGCTTCTTATATTTGGAAATTGTACTCTAGAGTGAAGTCAACGAAAAAATAGCGAGGTGGCTACATATTGCCAGATTTGGACCAGAGTCAAACGCATAAAGAAGCAGTCAAACTCCTGGATCCACAACCCCTCTGGCGCCGTCAGCACTTCCTACAAAGTAAGACCCTGATGGCACGGTATATCGAAGCTCCCTCCTATATGCGCACAAATCCTTATTACTATCCAGTAGCGAGGCGAGAACCGTTTCCTGCCACCAAGGTCAAGAATAGGATATTTTGGCCCAAGCTCACATGCGTCGATACCGGCAACTTAACCGAAGACATGGTCACCAACTGCCGTGTATTTTACCAGAAGAACCACGACCCTGATCGCGACGTCAGATATTTTGCGGACAATTGCAGCCTGGTAGCATTTCTGGCAGAACTCAAGGGTTTTTGGGATCGAGGGCTACCCCCAATCGCCCTTGATATCAATAAACCACTGCGAACGCAAGAAGACCACATCAGCGTAGCAAGGCTCTATTATCGCGCTGCACTAACTTCAGCCCTGCACATTGATATGGTGTAGCTATGGAAAACCCACAACTTTCTACAAGATATGCTCCATTATTACAAACCCATGCCCTTCCTGAACAAACTACAGTGGCAAATGATGGAGGGCATCGGCACTACAATCTACCACTCCCGACAGCAACAGTCTCACCTCCAAGAAGCACAGAAGATCCAGGAAGAAAAGGCTTCGATTGGTATGGAACCACCAATCCAATAAGGAGGGGATAATGTTAGCATCTGTGCTAACACAAAAAAAATAAAAAATAAAAAAATAAAACTCCGTGGCATGTGTTTTGTAAGACCACGTGCGAGTGTTTGTTAATAAACTTCCACCATGGCATGTGTTTGTAAGCCCATGAGTAGAAGCTTAAAAAATAATAAAATAGCTTAAACTTAGGTTTAGAACTTAAACTTAAGAAACTTAAGATTAGAAATATTTTATCTTAAGTTTTCTTAAGTTAAGAAACTTTGAAGTTCTAAATCCTAAGTTAGAAGTTTTAGAAAGGCTAGAAATAGATTAGTCCCATAAGTTAGTGGATACTTATGGAAGACCCTCCTTGCCATAAAAGAAGAGGTATTTGCCTTGTAAATAACACTTTTGAGATTAAGCTAGTAAGGTTTTGCTTTTTGTCATCTTAGTAGTTTCATTTCTATTTCGAGCACTAGTTGGGTAAGCCTTAGTGCTTCATCATTGTTTTTCTATTTTTGCATTCTGTCTGAAGGTTGGTAGAAACTTAGAAAGCGGACGATCCTCTCTATACTACACCACATCGTGAGTAGATCTAGCCAAACATTGACAAACCAAATTTACTTCCAACATCAGTACGTATCCTTATATCTCATGATTGATAAATATTTATTCTTGCATTATATATTCTTTCATGAAGATGATGCGAGAAATTTTGGCAATTCCAAGCTAGAATTGGGTTGGGAGAGCTGATAATGCTCGGTCTCGGCCCCTAACATTAAAAATTTGCAATACCTTGAGCTCCACATTTGATGCTGCATTTGATTGATTTCAACATCCTACTTCAATCCTAAGAAGTTTTTAGATAGATCTACGCAAGTATTTTGGCACATTTTTGGAGCAACATGTAAGGGAACCTATTGGAGATGGTGAAAGATCTTTCTAGGACATCACTCTCTATGGGAATCTCATTTAGCTCATTAATGATATCTATATAATCACTAAACTTGCACCAAAAGGCTTCAATCTTGAAGTTTAGATCAACACTTGATGTGATTAGATCATCTATATCATCAACTAGCTACTTCTTAAAGAGTGTGAAAATATTACACTACTTGATGGTAAAGTAATGCTATGGCATGCCACAACTCATAAGGGATTCCCGTTTCCTCCCTTCGTTCCCAAAGCTTTTATCTTTTTACATAAATCCATAATCCACAATATTTCCCGACAACTTGGCCAATGTGTGACCTATCATGATTGTTCTATAATTGGTTGGCTCATCATTATATCCACTTTTGTACAAATGTACAACAATACTATGTGACCAAATGGATGGCACCTTTCTTTCTTAGCATGATTAAACAACTCATCACAAGAACATTACAAGCACTTAAATAACTCAACCTAAAGACATTTCATATCCTGAGCTTTGCTATTTGATAATTTAGTAGCACCTCGTGCCACCTCATTTTCTGAAAAATGTGTCATTGTACAATAAAATGAGGAAGGAAAAGTGGTCGCATAGTGTTGCCATATAAATCTATCGCATAATCAAACCAAGCCATAGTGAAAATATGATTGGCATGAAATATGAGCGTCTTCCATAGGTCTTCGGGATTAGTAAACCACATGTGAAAGCTTATCCTATTAAGCATGTAGGCAGCTTCTTCAGTGTCTATTGGTGAAGAAGTCAACATTCCTTTTCATCTCGTGTCTCCATAGGCACTTGAGGTCAGAAAGGAGACGAGAACCAACAAGCCACTTATCTGTGGTGATCAAAACACAGAGTATTCTAAAAACTGGAATCTGCTTCTCCTTTTAAAATAGGTCTATCTTGTATCTCGTCCAGTTCTTCCTCATCAATTTTCTTTCCTGCTTGCTCTCTCCAATAACCTATCTGCTTTTTTAACCGAATGATTTCCTTTGATGAAGTATTCTTAGTCGGGTCATTGGTTATAGATCGCACACGAGTAGCATAGCTGAAATGGACACAAGGTGCTTAAAAGTTCACATAGTGTATTTCTTCGCTCAATAAAGAAGACTGAATTGTAAGTTATAAATAAGATTTACACACTTTCAGATAACAACAGTCTCTCACCTGAGAGAATTATGAGTTTCCAAAAGATTTGACTCTGTCGGAGCCACATTCACAAACATAAGAGTCTTTGCATTGCCTCCAAGTGAATCGCTCATAAGCATGGTGAGTTTATGGTTGCGATAAGGTATATGTTGCTCTTCCATTGCCAGTGCACTAATTACATCACCAAGTGCTGAAAGTGACTTATTAATGCTCTGTGCCTCCTTCAGTTGTTCACCTGCTGAACCTGACTTTTTAATCCTCTCTGAGCCAGCCAAATCCACAAAGCTCAACTGCACAAAACGAAAATTGAAATACGACTCCATTATGCTACATATAAAGTTAGTCAAGAAAGGCGATGGCATCTTCTTCCAAGGAAAGAAAACTACCACAACATCATGATTTTGATATGCAACCAACTAGAAGAGATACAATGCAGATAAATTACAAATTGAGTTTGAGCAACAACTCTTCTTCATCAACATACTTTTCCTTTCACAAGAGTTTGTGTCTGTGAGTTTGTGCTCTCAATGATGATGGACAAAACAACATGTGACCGTGAGCTCTCTGCATTCATATTGGTGCCACAAGTATGTCTTTTCTGCAAGCCTTCAGCCACGATCTCGTCAAGATCTCCCCTTGTGAAAATGGTTACAAGAGTCGCATTTTCAACAACCACCATGCCCTGTAGTATAAAAATAAGTGTTTTCAAATGCATCAACAGTCTAGTTGCAACAACAGTTCTAAGGCAAAGAATATTTCTTTTGTAGGATTTGAAATGTTAAAGAACAGAAGCATTTTCAAGTTAACTACGAGAATCGGAGGCAAATTTTTTAAGTCAAGGAAGTTTGAAGATGATATGGGTATAAATGAGATGAGCAAGGAGCGACATGCCAAACGGCATATAGAAAATTTAGAAATCTGGTACAGAAGAAATATAGTTAGAAATTTATGATAGCATTGCAGCAATAGGCTTAGACAGAAAGTAGCCACCTTATTGTAAAATGACACAGTCAATTAATATCATTTGTTCACAATTCTAAAAAGTTTCACTCTATTTTGGAATAGTAACCATTTGCTAGTGTTCCAGTCGATCATCACAGTCATGATTACAAGTCCTTCAAATTCAACCTTTCAAATGATGAAGTACATGTGGTCAAGAGACTTACCTTCTAACAGGCTCACACTTTGTTACAAATTTACACTATTATACAATATTGTGTAATTATGCAGTACATCATGAGAGCCTATGTTGGTCCTTGAGCCGGCGCTTCATTAATCCCCCCATTGATTCAGTTCACGATCTTGAGTACATTAGATGGTTCTAGTTGTCTGGACGAGGTTGGGGGATCTAATTAGCTGTAGCTTTGGGGAAGGTTCTAGGGCCTCCACACTTGTATACACAGGATTCTACCAGTTATTCCACAACTTATTCTGATGTCTACGAGTTTGGAGGAAACACTTAGTGGTCTTCCTTTGTAAGACTTGCACACTTTGCTCAACATTTCAGTCTATTATTCCTTCATGCGATGCCTATTTGTGATTTGTGCTTATAACATGCTATCATAGCACTTTCCAAAACCCCCCATTGAAGCAGTTCTGGCACACTCCCTGGTTAGCTAACATCTCCAAGGGAGTGTGCAGCAGCAGGTTTGCTGAAACTTTCCTGCAGCAAGTAGTCGGAGATGTGCTGCTTGTTATGCATCACCAAGGAGTGGCAAAGCTAGTTGCTTTTGTGCCCAGCATGGATGGAGAGAGAGAGAGAGAGAGAGAGAGAGAGAGAGAGAGAGAGACTTCCACCACTTTCTTCTTGAATGCTATTTTAGCAATGATGAATTAAAAATTTTTCCAAGTAATTAGCTAGCGTTTATGAACATTGTCTTTTGGCTAATTTAGCTTTACTAAATGAATTTTGTCTTAGTAAGTTTGCAATAGTGGAAGATATATTCTCCACAAATTTGTGGCTTTTTAGGTGCCGAAAAAAGTCTTTTTGAAAAATTTTCTTTGAAAGAATTGCAAGAAAAGGCAAAATTTTGCGAGCTTGTTTGATACGTACGATACGTATGAAATGAGTTTTATTTGGTACATACAGAACAGGATGAGAAATGTTTTGACCTTTCGGTACAGAACATGATTCCCACACAAAAGGTTTCCGACAATCTAAGTTTGCATGTACTTGTTCTCAAAGTCATTTGTTCTGTTGTCCACAATCATCTATAATACTTCAAATTATAAAATGAGGATTGAAGATATGAAGAAAAGCATCTTGAACTTAACACTCAGAGACATTAAAGAATGAAAAGCCACTGCACTCTAGCAATTGAAAGGTATTGGATCGGGTGGTAAAAGCCAAATACAAACACAAACTGAAAAACATGACGATCAATACATTTGCATGTAAGCAATTGATTCTTGGATCACACGAAGAGCTAACACATTATCTTAAAGATTGACACAATCTTCACAAGCTTTTCATACATAGAACCCTAGATACTTGTTCCAAACCTTGCAGTTCAGAATTTAAAAAGATTAAAAAACTCTCCATACATACTGAATGTGTTTTTAAAAAAACCCCCCCTCTTTTATTGTATTTAGTTATATATTATACACCAACAAACATGTAACTGAGCTCTATTTTAATATATCAATATAGATTAAGCTCTATGTATACGAATCCCCATTGTCCACTTACTCCACTAATCAAAATTTTGAATGAACTCTATCAAAAAACAAATCAAGAATTCCAAAAAAAAACACATTCCATTATAGAATGGGCAACTATGCACAAAACAAATTTTATAGATCCAAGGGAGATACATGACTGATCTTCAGAAAATTAAACTTTTCTGAGTTATAACCACACAACTTGGTAGTTTGAATCCTGAAGAAGTGTTCCAAAACCGTCCACCAACCTCTATAAGCTCTACCAACATGAAATTTTCTTGCTAGGAGAATAAAGTAGACAAGAGAAGTAAAAACATGGTAGGAACAATTCCTAGTAGTAGCCCTGCAAACACAGAATATGAATGAAAATGCATCACACATAAGTGAACATTTGCAGGTGATGGTTGGCAATACCTCATACCTTACTGTCCTTCTTTATTTCAAGCTTTTGCTTCTTCAAATTTTTCGGAACAAGCAAGTCAATCAAAGAGTCCTGATAAAGTTCCAACATGTATACCTGAACAACGCACTACTCATATCAATTTTTCGCTGCCCTAAAGTTTCAGTTCTTCAACTTATCAATGTGCAAGAAAGAGAGCATAAGGCACAACCTTCATAGAAGATAGAATTTTCTTTCTCTCTCGCTTAAGGATATGGAAGAGTTCTCTGGCAGCTCTAGGTATAAGGCCTGGATTGTCATCGGTACCATAAATAGTGAATGTCTTTCCAGATCCAGTTTGGCCATAGGCAAATATGCAAACATTATATCCGTCAACTGCTGATTGAACCAAATACTACACCAACAAACGCTTCATGTTAAAGACAAGAAACTTGATAATCAACTCTTACTTTACCTCACTGTCAAACAAAATAAAAAATAAAAATGTGGATATTGTCAAAGCTTAGAACCGTGCTTTCCTTTACATCAATGCTCTGAATTGACTGGCCCTCATCCAATTTATATCTTGCTGTTGCTACTAAACAAAGGAGATGCTGGTTAGGGTTCAAAACTGCTGTGATGGCAGGATGAAGCTTGCATAGGAACAGCATGTACCTCAAAATAATTACAGCTTCCATCTGTTACACTTCTCAATTGGTACTACAGTCACAGTGACCATACCTTTGTATCTTCAAATATTTCTTCTTGTGATGCCTGATCATCAAAAACATGGTCGAACTGATATTGCTTTGATTTATTGTCCTTCCAAGGGTGTTCCACAGTGAACTCATCAGGTGTCCAAATAACTGTTCTTTGATTCTCCAACATCTCTTTCTCAACCAGTGGCCTCCATCGAGCATAAACCCTGATTTTACCTTTCATGTCTGCCAACGAAAAGTGAAGATGTCAATTAGAATACATAAGTTTAGTTCTATTTTCACATGGTATCAAAGCTGGGATCCAAGCATTCATCTCATTTGATCATAATTAGCAAGTTTTTGTCCTCTCTTTGTTGAGCAGGCATGAAGCAACAAGTCTTCCTTCCTGACTCAGTAAAGCCCCAATGGTTACACCACTTGTGTTGGTCTCAAGGGTAAAAGGATTTTGGGGGTCCACAATTTTCAGGATAGCACAATAGCAATTGTCTCCTTTAGTAGCTCCAAACTCCACTGTGACTATCCATCTCAACTCACCTCTAAGTCTTGTCTATGCAGGTGGTTTGTTAAAGCAGCAGCTAGCCTGGAAAAGGCCTGCATGAATCTACGATAAAAATTGCAGAATCCTAAGAATGACCAAAGCTGCCTAGGCCTAGGCCAATTCAATACCACAGCTACCTTGGCTGGGTCCATAGAAATTCCCTCTGCCGTCACAATGTGACAGAGGCACTCCACCCGAATTTGATACCAACATCTAGAACAGGAACATGTGCATCGACTCGATTAAGGGACCACGGACATTGATCAACATCGAGATACCAGCACCGAGGAATAGACCATGCATATCGAACTAGTGGAAAAACTATGATCCTGGCGATGTGTGGCAATCATGAAGTCCCATGGACTACTGATAGACTAGAATCAATGGGCAAAGCCTTAGGGGAACATGCGAAATGGGCAAGCTAAAAAATCGGAGTTGTATCCATTGAAGTCATATCCTCAAGACGAAACAGAAAAGGAACAAAAGCAACCTGTCCATTGAGAATTGATATATGAGGAAAACTAAGGAACCAGTTGTCTGGAGTGCAATTAGAAACTGAAACAACGAAAAAAATGGAAGCACCTAAATCAATGGAACTTGGAATGTCAATGAGAGAATATTGAAAAGGCGCACACTATATAACTTTTCATTAACAGCAACTCGTACATGTGCAACAACCTAGAATGAAATTAAAAAAGTCTAACCATCATGCAACCTGGAACCATCAATAGGAACTAGAATGGCATATGGACACTGCAGTCTTAGCAACCAAGCATGCCTCATATCGGTAGGTAGTAATGGAGCAGAACAGGTACACATGCCCCAAGAAATGAAAAGGGCAAAATATGTCGAGCACAACTTTTGCCACAAAAAGAAAACGGTTCCTCTTAGCTCTTAGATATGAAACGATGCTTCAGACTCTTTAGTTTTTGGCATTAATTTGTTATCAACATCAGAGCGTATAGCATGGAGGACGAAGGTAAATGTTTTAGAAATGTGAGGGCTGCTCCTGAAATGCAATACTTATTTAACTTGTTGGAATCGTCCAGTGATTCAAGAACTTGACCGCGATGACGAGCAAGAGCGACAGGAGAGGACAATGGACTTAAGAAGTGTACAAAGCGAGGTTGGAGAATAGGCAGTGGAGACAAAAGCTGACAAGATCTCGTATTGGAGGAGAGACGAGATAAAAAAAGAACTTTAAAATTTATCTAGAAAGAAAGAGGTTGAGAACGTAGATGTGAGAGTTGATGGTGTTGAAGCTAATCGAGAGGATACTGTGACGTTGCAGTCTGGTTGCCGGAGAAGAATTATAGCTCTTACGTGATCCCGAAACAAGCCAGTCAATAACCTTTAATATCTCGATTCCTTTGTTAATAAAATATGTATTGTTTGAAAAAATGTTTTGGTCAAGTTCCGGAACGGACCGCGTTCTGGAATGCGTTCCAGAACGGAACGGGGAACTAAGCGTCTATAGACAAGAATCTCCTTTCCAATATCGTGTGACCCATGAAACCTATCCAAATAAAAAAAAGTTTTCCCATCTAGAATATCATGTGGCTTGTGACAAATATCTTGATTAACAACTACATTTGGAACATCCTGAGAAGCATCTAGTAGTAGATCCATATCAATAATGAGATCGTGTACAAAGACACAATATCAAAAGAGTAATCATCTCGTTGATATGTTTGGCACCATGAGGTAGCTCGGCCTCTAAATTTGGATGTAGCCAGTGCAATCATATCAACATCAAAATGTGAATAGATCACAAAGTAAGAAGCTAGTGCATTCAACCAATTTGCAATGTGCAGCACAAGGTGTCCACACAATGCTAGGGTGCTCCCTCATCATAATCTCGCCCATCTGCTTGCAGTTCGAAGCGTTGTCGGTGACAACCTGAATGACGTGCTCCACCCCGATGAACAATAACATCTCTAACATGTTCCCATATGAAGTCGGCTGTGAGGGCTCCACCACCTCGAGTGGCATCCACGCCACGTAGAAATATTGTGCCAAGGGCAAGACACCAAGATATTGATGACAGATCGCCGACGAGAACGTCGGTCCATCCATCACTCAATGTCGTGCATCCATACCTGCCACAAAACACCCATTAGCCACGTGCAAAAATTGCGCCACCAGTAAACTCTAAACACATGCAAAGAGTTTATGAAGACAAAGTACTTACGTCTGCCAAGCTGAGCGAATGGAATTCAGCTCCCGCATGATGGTCTCCTCCTCCTGATGAAGCATCCTGCCTCGCAGTGCCTCTCGCCTGGGAGGTGTCCATGTAGCATCCACGGTTGCCATCTGTGCGCAGAACTCCCTGAACACCCAAGTGTCAGCAACAACAAAAGGAATGTCGCACTCGTAAAAGAACTGGCCAGCAAGTCGAGTGCACCGAGCCTGCTGCTCTTTCTGCCACCCGCATCGATCAAGGGTCTACTGTCTGGGCCTAACCCCTCTCTGCTGTATATATGGCGCTCGTGGTCTAGCATGCCCAATGGATGGTTGATCTGTGAGTGTGTCACTCTCTCTGGAAGGACCTGTCGAATCATGTGGTGCATCTACCGAAGAGGAGGGACGAGAAGGCCCCCTTGTCGCCGAACCAACATGCTCATCTGATGCTCGCGCCTCTGAACGAGGCCCTGCTGCTGCGGATGGAACCGAAGGTGATGTACTAGACCCTGCACCTGTACCATGCCCTGTCCGTGATGTACTAGGCCCTGCACCTGTACCACGCCCTACCCGTGATGTACTAGGCCCTGCACCTGTACCATGTCCTACCCATGATGTACTAGGCCTTGTACCCGTGGTAGGCCCTGCCTGCCTGCCTGTGAGCCCTGCCTGTGATCCTGTAGCTGCTCATGCTACCTGTCCTTGTCTAGAACCATGTGATGCAGCATCGATCCCGTACATACTAGACAACCTCTGCATCTCCTCATCAGAAATCCTGGGGCAATCAAATATGCCCAATGCTCGCCCATGTGGCCCTCTGGTCTGCAGTAAGTGAGCCCTAACCCTGGTGAGTGATCCTGTGAAGTGACCACCGCAATGCAAGCATCTCCATCTGTGGGTCCCTGAGCCATGGTGTGTAGCCACATCCCCGTCGGTAAGCTCAACCTCGGCCCAAAGGCCTCGGCCCCGCACTGGCATCGTATCAACACGAGATCAAACCTGCAAACAAAAATAAGCAAGCAAACGTTCAGTAGAAAAAAATACACTGCATTGAACAACATTACCGGGCCCTCTCAAATAGAGCTCAAAATATCAGAGCATACATCACAATGATTCCAATTCATACCTCATAGCAAGTGCCAAAAAACACATGGGATTAGGGCATGGGATAGAATTATTTCAGTATGAGCGATAACGGGCGACCGATGTTAGCGTGGGAGTCCGTGCAGGCGTAAAGGAGTGCAGTGTAGGCCTAAACCACGCCCCTAGCAGATGCTTGCACGATGCTCCACGCGTAAACCCTAAAAAACATGGAATTAGGGCATGGAAATTGAAATTTGTGATACGGACGTAGACGGGCGGAACGGAGGTCAAGGTGAGTCTTTGCAGGCATGTGGAAATGCATTCTAGGCTCAGACATCACCTAAATCGGTTGTCCACAAGTCATTTTGTGAAAATGACAAAAATACACAAGCATTTGGAATGTGGTGTTCAAATCTCGCTAGGCGTGCCATAACGATTGAAACTGACGCTGTAGTAATCACCGTGGGCACGCAGAAAGGTGGTCTAGGGCCAAACTACACTCGATTTGGTTGCCTACAGCTCAATGTCAACACTTGCAAAAAATAATGCCTACACTTACCAAATATCGAAAACTGATTGTTTCACTCTCCACGAAGCTCAGATCCCCTTGGCACCATGCACACCACCTCCGCATCGCCGAGTAGATGCCTGCCGACTATCCACATGCGAAGATTAGACGCCTACAGCTCACCAAAAAGAATTTGCCGCCTCCTCTAGTAGCGCGGGGAGGCCCAAAATTTTGATATTTTGGTTTTCTTTTAAAACACTTACAATGATTCTTGAAGCAAATCGCGATTTGCTGCAACTATATATATATAAACAGCAACAATGGCAGGGCGGAGGAGGGCGCAAAAGTTTTTTAGAGGAAATGCGAGGGGGGCGGGTAGGTTTAGGTCAAAAAAATTATTAAATAATAAAAAAGTTATTATATTGTGGTACCGCGATACTAGTATGGTCCCGCGGTACCCAGTACCGCGGGACCTATGATATATATATGTATATATATATATATATATATATATATATATAGCTAAGGAAGCGGACCCCGGCCGCGAACGCGAGTTCGGACGAGAACGCGACCAGGGCGAATGGGAGAGCAGCACGTGGGGGAGCAACACATGGGGGCAGGTACAACGACACATGAAGTGATCATCAGCAACTGCACATGGGCGAGCATGCTGTGGGGATAAATAGGCACTCACAATGCCATGGTGATTGTGAGTGGCATGTTCAGAGGCTGTGAGAGAGCCAGTGAGAGCCAGTGAGAGAGCCAGAGAGAGCCAGCGAGAGACTGTTTGAGAACCATGGTGCTGTGAGAGGCTGTGAGAGGCTGTTTGAGAACCAGGGTGTTGTGAGAGGTTGTTTGAGAACCAGGGTGCTCTGAGGAGAAAGTCGATCGAGATGGCGGAGCGCATACCACCAAGCTCGAGGGCGAAGCCAGGAGGAAGCTCGAAGAAGATGTCCGAAGGCACAACGAAAGGCATCGGAAGCAAGAGGCAGACGTTGCAAAGATACTGCGATAGGCTCGGCAGAGAAATCTGGGGCTGGAGCACCCAGCCCCCGCTGTGCCCCCCGGCCCCGTTGTCGAGCTGGATTTGGATGAGGAGATTGGAATGAACTTTACACGAATACAGCTCAGCATGGTCAGCAGGGAAAGGGCGGCCAAACGTCGGGTTAACCAGGAGGCGAGACAAGAGCAACAGAACAATGCACCTGACCAGGGCGAGGAGTCAGTGGAGGATTCGTAGGAATGCTTAGAATAGATAAGGTCCAGCCGTATGTGGCGGACTGTTGTTATGTAATTTTCGGCGATTTAGGGTTTAGGATTTAGGTTGTATAATAAACAGACCCAGCCATATACGGCGGGATACGTAATGTTATTTTGATACATCGGCTGAATTAATATACAATGTGTTTGTTTGTACAACGCACGCCTAGTGCTGCGAAATGCAATCTCTGTATTTTTTTAAATGCAATGTAATGTATGTGTTTATGGAATGCTATTAGGGGTGACAAAAGGAGTAATTGCTCTTTTGATGATCGTTTGGAGTGCATGTGCTATCAATTTGCTGTGGCATCAATGATCAACTTGTAGGTGAATTTCTGTGAAGCTATCAATTTCTTCAGTTGAAATTGATTGAAAATATGATTCACACACGCACATAGAATTTGAGATAAAATTGAAAATACAACATCACATTTAAAAATCGACACACACACAATGTGCAGCAAATAAAGTACGTCCAACACTGGATATAATGTGAAAACTGATCTGAATACAATGGTCGACCGTCTGCTAAAAACAAACTGGTAAAAATAAAATAATAGAGCCACAATCAATGCTCTGGCTCTGACTCAAACGAATGCTTCGGAGACAACTCAAGGCCCCGAGCTGACTCTTGCAGCCGATATCTGTGCCTGTCTGGAACTGGCATGGGCTGTGTATCTGAGGAGGAGGACTCGTCACTGGCATCATCCCAATCTGCCTCTGCATCAGCCCCCAAGCAAGCCAAACCAACTAGACCTGCTCCGACTGGCTGTGATAGTGCACCTCTAGCTGCACCTGCAGCCCTACGAGGTTGTCCTCTCTTCCCTAGTTGTTTCTGTGCTCTTCCTTTCTTGTTCGGTGCACCCTTGGGCCTTCTTGGTCTCTTGCGGACGAGGGGAGCTGTCAATGCCTCATCACCCCCATGCAAATCACTTGGCTGGCTAGGCTGGGCCCAACCTGAGGCCGGCTGGGATAGGGAAGCCAAAGAGGGGTATCCCTGTGCAGTTGATAGAGGAGGATGGGCCCATGGAGTGTGTGCCCGTGGGGCTGCTGCTGGTGGAGGAACTAGCTATGGAGGGGGCGTTCCTGAAGGAGGCAAGTACAGCAGCGATATGTACTTTTAGTTATTTTTAAACCTAAAATACATAAATAAAAGAAAGTGCGTCCGTACGGCATCTGGTATCATAGTTGCAGCAAATCGCGATGCGAATGGCTTTTCGAACCGCGAAACATGCAAAAATTTTAAAAAACATTTTTTTTTCTTTTTTTGAAAAAATAGCTTATGGCTGAAATTTTTTAGGAGACCAACGTTTTGCCTCCCATAAGTGCAGTAGATTTGCTCTGGTTCTCAGTAGTTGTTAATGCTACAGTTTGAACTTTGGGCTATCAACTCTATGGATGATGATCACTTTTGCAATCATTTCACTGGATATCTGTGTATACAGTTGGTTGCATAAATATTGGGCCCTTATCGACATGCATTTGGACCCCATTTTTATCTACGGAGGGGTGTAGGGGGGGCAAGCGCCCCCCGAAGCAAAAAGCAAGGTACAATTGCCCTCACGGTTCTCTGTCTCTGTCCCACTGGAACCATCTGTGATCGTAACGAACAGGCTAGAGGTTACTTTTGAATTCTTATTCTTGACAGAACCCAACATGGATTAATGCATCTAAATTGGACCATCCTGTACCCGAAACATTTGGCAAACTACACAATAATAATGCTCTTAATTAGAGCTTTCATCTGATACCCATGTTGCCCAAAACAAAACCAAAAAAAAAAAAAAAAAAAAAAAAAAAAAAAAAAAAAAAAACACGATTCTGGACCGCGTCTCTGAACCGCGTTTCGGAATCAGAGTGCAACTATGCCTGGTATACTATAAAAATATTAATTAATTAATTTCATATGTAAGCAATCTATATGAGAGCTTATGAATTGATTACTTTGCCATTATACTATCTTATGTGGTGTTGACTTTCATGCTCAAGGGGGTAAATACATACAAGGTAATCATGATAGCAACTTTGGGTTCAGAATGAGTAAAAGATGATTAAGTGTCTCTTTCAAACTACGAACATGAATCATGCTACAAAAACTTATTGTTAAAGCCTGCGATAGCCATTTATCCTGAAAGATATTAAGATTTTTCAGAGAAATCCAAGCAAATATATATATATATATATATATATCATAGTGTCCCCTGGTACCGCTGTTATAGTACCACCGGTACCATAACAGTGGTACCACCAATACGGTACCGGCCAGGGATCCGCGGTACCAGGGCGGTACCATTTTTTAATATTTAATTATTGCCTTTTACCTACCAAAATAGGTTAAAAAAAATGGAAAAAAAAAAGGTTCTGGGTGTAAAAAAGGAGGGTACAGTACATGATGCAGGGGACAGGTGCAACAGCACATGGGCACTGTGGGTGAGCAAACCATGGGGCCAATGGGAGAGCAACACAGGGGGGGGCAACACATGGGGGCAGGTACAGAGGCACATGGAGGGATGATGGGGATCCACATGGCCGATCAAGCTGTGGGGATAAATAAGCACTCACAATGCCATTGTGAGAGGCATTTTCAAAGGCTGTGAGCGAGCCAGTGATAGCCAGTGAGAGAGCCAGCGAGAGCCAGTGACAGGCTGTGAGAGGCTGTTTGAGAGCCAGGGTGCTGTGAGAGGCTGTTCGAGGACCAGGGTGCTGTGAGGAGAAGGTCGATCAAGATGGCAGAGCGCATACCACCGAAGCTCGAGGGCGAAGCCAGGAGGAAGCTCGAGGAAGATATCCGAAGGCACAACGAAAGACATCGGAAGCAAGAGGCAGACATTGCAGAGATGCTGCGACAGACTTGGCAAAGACACCTAGAGCTGCAGATCCCCACCCCCGCTGTGGCCCCTGCCCTCGCTGTTGAGCTGGATTTGGATGAGCAGATCGGAATGAACTTCACACGACGGCATCTCATCATGGTCAGGGAAAGGGCGGCCAGACGTCGGGCTAACTAGGAGGCAGAGCGAGAGCAACAGAACAATGCACCTGACGAGGGCGAGGAGTCGGTGGAGGATCAGTAGGCATGTTTAGAATAGATAAGGTCCAGCCGTATGTGGCGGACTGTTGCTATGTAATTTTTGGCAGTTTAGGGTGCGGCAAATAACTAGATAGCTGCTTAAAAAAAAGACGGGATATGTAATGTTATCTTGCTACAACGGCCGAATCAATATATAGTTGTTTTTTGTGCAACGCGAGCCTGGTCATGTGAAATGCAATCTCTGTATTTTTTTAAATGCAATGTAATACATGTGTTTATGAAATGTCGTCACAAGTTTGGGGTGTAGGGGTATTGCTATGCTCATGATCGTTTGGAGTGCATGTGCTATCAGTTTGCTGTGGCATCAACCAGCCAGGCAGGTAGCAACTCTGGGTGAGCCACATAAGGAGCGATGCAAAACCGGAGAACGCCCTCCGAAATGGTGTTCTCCCCCGCCACGAGCCGCGGCCCGTAGGTGTCCAGTAGTTGCTGCTTGTCGGGGACGGACATGCTGCCACAAGGGCCAGCATTTAAGGTGCCACCATTTTTGGCGCGTGCATCGAGCAGGTGGCCTTTAAGGCGAGTGAGGGACGTAGCAAATTCGACTAAGCAGTATCGGCAACGCACAATCTTCTGATCGGTCTTGTTGGTCTTGTCGGCAACCCGCCTGACAACGTCCACCTCGTCCCACAGACCGGAAAGGTCGGATTGCACCATTGCGATGGAGAAAACTAGGGAAAAAATGCAGATGAAGCTAAAGCTGGAAGGATGGATTGCTGGAAAAAAAAACAGCAGGGTTCACTGTTGGAGAGACGCTGAAAATGGGCGAAGGCAGGGCGAAGCAAGTCAGATGCAAGGTAGGGCGTTGCGTGGGCGAAGGGCGACGCAAGGAATTGAAGGCAGGCAGGCAAAAACATCAGTGATGGCAGGGCGGAGGAGGGCACAAAAAAATTTCAGAGGAAATGTGAGGGGGGTGGGTAGGTTTAGGTAAATAAAATATTAAATACTAAAAATATTATTATATTGTGGTACCGCGGTACCAGTACAGTCCCGCGGTACCGGGTACCGCGGATCTCGGTACCGCGGGACCGTACTGGTACCGCGGTACCATAATATATTATATTATTTATTATTTATATTTTTTTTATTTAATATTTTTTTAAATTTTTTTTTACCTAAACCTACCCGCCCCCCTCGCATTTCCTCTGAAATTTTTTTGCGCCCTCTCCGCCCTGCCATCGCTGCTGGTTTTTCCTGCCTGCCTTTGATTCCTTGCGTCGCCCATCGCCCACGCAACGCCCTGCCTTGCATCTGATTTCCTTTGCCCTACATTCGCCCATTTTCAGCGTCTCTCCAACAGTGAACCCTGCTGTTTTTTTTCCACCTTTCCATCCCTCATTTCATCTGCAATGGTGCAATCCGACCTTTCCGGTCTGTGGGACGAGGTAGACATTGTCAGGCGGGTTGCCACAAGGCCAACAAGACCGGTCAGAAGATCGTGCGCTGCCGATACTGTCTCGTCGAGTTTGCTGCATCCCTCACTCGCCTTAAAGGCCATCTGCTCGGTGCACGCGCCAAAAATGGTGCCACCTTGAATGCTGCCCCTTGTGGCAGCATGACAGTCCCCGACAGGCAGCGACTACTGGACACCTACGGGCCGCGGCTCGTGGCAGGGGAGAACACCATTTTGGAGGGCATTCTCCGATTTTGCACCGCTCCCCTCTGGAAGTCTAAGTTTTTCAACTAGGGTGTAGTTGATGAAATTATGGGTTGCTCCATCATCAACCATGACTCTGACTGACTGGTTGCTAACTTTCCCATGCATACGTACTAGGTCATGCGGCCCAAAGCTGAAAGGTCTCGCTAGCATTGCAGAAGTTAGTTGGCAACAGTGTTCATAATCTTCATGAAACACTTTTATCTCGGAAGCTGCCGAGTCACTTGGGAAACTTACTGCCTGAACAAGATGAACTTGTTTTTTATCTTTCTTTTCTTTTTTAGTGAATGGCCCCTTGGGACACTGTCTGACTGTGTGTCCCCCCTTGCCCATGCACACAAAGCACAAACGTTCTTGTCTGGCTTTCTCAAAATCTTCTAGTTTTAAGAGCTATATGAGCGATGGGCGTTTCTGAGGACTTAGGAGCTTCACATTTAACTTTATCTTCTTTCTTTCATTTTAAAAATCTCTTTTTAAATTGAAAGTCTTTTTGAGGATGCTGCTCAAAAAGGGGCTGCTGTCTCGCTCTCTTCATACCCACTGAATCATCATAGATTTGAGCATATCTGAGAGCTTGCTCTAGGTTAGTGGGCGAGTTTCTCTAGACCTCTACTTTATATTCATCTTTAAGGCCACGGACAAATCCTCTGACTTTCTGATAGTCATCCATATTTTTTATCTTTAAGATTGCTTCTCGATACTGCGAGACATATTGGATTAAGGAGTTGTCCGTTACTGTTTTTTCCCGGGCTTCCCAGGCTCTATCAAGTTCATTTTCCGGTAGAAACTTTGTTAGGAACGCTTCTTCAAAAGCTTTCGATGACCAGGGGGTCTGCCCAGTCTCCTGAAGATTTAACCACCACTTATAGGCCATAGGCCCTAGGGAAAGACTGGCCTCAATAGCTTGCAAATGGTCAGGGGTCTGTTTAAGAGCATGTATGTTTTTACATTTGCTGAGGAAGGTTTGTAGAATATCTGCGTTTCTATCCTTCTCTTCCCCTTTAAAAGTAGGAGGCTTTAGGCCTTTAAAGACACTGGGATGAGCCCGAATAGGCTCACCCGAAACTAATGGAAGTGGAGAAGGGGATGGCTGAGAAGTGGATGGGAGGCTTCCTTTCGCGGAGTTCAATATTTAAAATTTTTGAGCTTGGCGAACGAGTAGTGCATATGGCGAAAGCCAGTTTCAATTCATCCACTTCTGTTACCAAGTGGAGATACTACTCCTTGGTAACCAATTCATCGAGTTCTTCCGTGAATTGCTCCTGCTCCTCCACCTCCATGGGTTCCTTTCCCTTAATGAACCTCAGAGATTCCGTTTCTAATTCATCAATGCCTCTCGGGGGTTAATCAGGTCCTGGAGAAGTGGTCATTTTCTGAGATAGAAAAGGAGTGCCTAGTTACGAATAGAGCCACAGCTGATCTAGAATTAAGCTATGAAAGCATCACAATCAGCTGAATGACAAATGACACAGTTTCCCTACTTATAGCCAAGAGGAAGCCCTAAAAGGAAGCTTCCAGTGGCTAGGGCCCAACTGGGAGGGATGATAGTGCGCCCTCCAAGAAGGACCCCACTCTCCAGTAATATGTCCAAATGGCCTAATAATGAATAATAAGGCCAAAGGCCAACCATATAGTCTGAATGTCACTAATGAATAAAAAAGGGCCCAAGGCCTGCTTATGCATAAAGTAAAGTAACTGTAAATGTAAATGGACGCGGTGAATGTGATAAGCCGAGTCCATAACTCTCCCTGACACAAAAAAAAGACCCAACTGGAAAAGATAACCGGATCAAGTAGCAGCAAGCCCTGGTGCATCAACAGCTAGAGGAACATCTGATGTAGAGGAATCAACAAGTGCAGCAAGAGCACGAGCCTGATCCGCAAGTAATGGTGTATGATAAAACACATCAATAGGCTCCCATGTAGCCTCCTCAATAGGACGACCATCCCACTCGACCAAAAACTGAATCTGCCGACGGCGTCAACTATGGTATAGACGGACCTGTAATATAGCAGCAGGTAAAAATGGAAATAACTCTGGAGCAGTAGGAAACTCAGCATCACAAGGAGTGTCATCCTCAATAGCAGCACGTAATAAACTGACATGGAATACATCACAGGCGCGTGTGGAAGCAGGAAGCTGTAAGCGATATGTAACTGGACTAAGAACCTCCACAATGCGATAAGGCCCATAATAACGTGGTGCAAGCTTCTCAATAGAAGCATGGCCCTGGACAAAATGATGACGTGCAAACCGTAAGCGTAGATAAACCATATCTCCAAGCTGAAACTCAACATGGCGGCGGTGACGATCAACTGAGGTCTGATAACGCTGCTGAACATGCTGTAAATGAGAACTGGCCCGAGTAATAAGCTCTCAAGCACCTGATAGAAAAGATGCAAGTGTAACAGGTGTATCCTCAGGAGGAAGAGGAATGCCAGGTAAAAGAGGTGCATAGCCATGAGATAATAAAAATGGAGAGACACCTGTGCTGGTACTAATAGAGCTATTATAGCTATACTCTGCTAAACATAAATGCTGATCCCAATCCTTCCCTGAAGGAGTAACAAAATGGCGCAAATAATCCTCAAGGATCCTGTTAAGAACCTCAGACTGCCCATCAGAAGTAGAATGATAAGCAGAACCCATAAAAAGCTGAACATCCAAAATACGCATAAGCTCTGTCCAGAATATAGATGTAAACTTACTATCCCAATCAGAAAGGATAGTACAAGGAAATCCATGCAGGCGGAAAATCTCTGATAGGAACAAACGTGCACACTGCTCTGCTGTGATAGTACTGCGAACTGGGATAAAATGTGCCTGTTTCGAGAACCTGTCAACTACCACCATACATGAATCGTGACCACGTTGGGTATAGGGAAGGCCAAGGATAAAGTCCATAGATATATCAGTCCACTGGCGATGAGGAATAGGCCAACTCTGGAGCAAACCAGCAGATTTAGAACGGGAGTACTTATTACGAAGACAGAAAGGGCAGGTACGAATAAGTACAGCAAGCTCAGATCGAAGAGAGGGCCAATAGAAATGGTCTTTGAGACGAGCATAAGACTTCTGAAAACCAAAGTGACCCCCAACAGGAGAGGAATGAGCATCCGACAACAACTGGGAACGGATACCCAAAGAACTAGGGATACAAAGAGAATCATAATGATAAAGACGATTGTCAATAATGGAGTAAACCTGATGAGGACTGGACGAAACAGGTGGGGCAGAACTATAAGCATCACGAAAATCAGAACATGTAAGGTATGCTGCAGGTAGAGCATCAAACCATGGAGGAATAGTAGAAACGAGTGTATTTAACAAAGCTGGAAGACGAGATAATGCATCAGCAGCAATGTTAGCACGACCAGGACGATACAATATGGAGAAATTAAAAGACTGTAAAAACTGCAACCAACGAAATTGACGATCACTAAGGTCACGTTGAGAAAACAGATAACGTAAAGACTGGTGATCAGTAATAATGTCAAATGGGACTCGATACAGATAATGACGCCACTTCTTAAGAGCATAGATAATAGAAGAAGCTCTTTCTCATGCATAGAATAACGTTGCTCATAAGAGCGAAGACGACGCGACTCATAAGCAATAATACATTGTGACTGGCGAAGTAAAGCACCCAAACCAACATTACTAGCATCAGTCTCAACAAGAAACTTCCGATCAAACTGTGGTAAACACATAACGGGAGCATCAACAACAGCACGACGAAGAGTATCAAATGCTGTCTGACAATCAGGAGTCCACAGAAAAGTACTAGACTTCTTCAAAAGTGCATGAAGAGGAGCTGCGATAGTGGCAAAATGAGGAACTGGACGACGAAGGTGAGTGGCTAACCCAAGAAACATACAAACATGATGAATATCAGTAAGTATAGGCCAATCCTGGATGGCCTGAACCTTATGAGGGTCCAGACGAATGTGACCATTACAAATAAGAAAACCAAGAAACTCGATCTCAGAAACAGCAAAAGGACATTTAGACAATCTAGCAAATAACTGGTGGTGTACAAGTAACTGAAAGACCGAGGAAAGATGGGCAACATGCTCAGCAAGAGACTGACTAAAAATAAGAATATCATCAAAATAAACCAAGACACAATGACCAAGAAGCGGACGTAAGACGTTATTCATCACATTCTGGAACGTAGGAGGGCCATTAGTAACACCAAAAGGAAGCACACGAAATTCATATAAACCAAGATGAGTACGGAAAGCAGTCTTATGTTCGTCAGAAGGGTGCATCCTGATTTGGTAATATCCAGAACGAAGGTCTATCTTGGAAAAAATTTTAGAGGTACCGAGCTGGTCAAAGAGGTCATCCATGTGTGGAATAGGGTACTGATTACAAATAGTCAACTTATTTAAAGCACAGTAATCAATACAAAGGCGTTTGGTACCATCTTTCTTATTAATAAGGAGAACAGGAGCACCAAAAGGGCTGTGACTAGGAACAATGAGACCCTGATCTAACAAGGCAGTAATATGGAGCTCAAGCTCATCACGCTCAGATCGAGACATACGATAAGGGGGACGGGAGGGAGGAGCAGAACCAGGACGCAAATCAATATGATGGTTCACGTCACGTAATGGTGGTAGCGTCGTAGGTTCTGAAAAGACAAAAGCATACTGATGTAATAAGTCAGAAATCACTTGAGGAACAACTGCTGGTGTAGAAACTGGAGGAACTGGTATTGCCCGCTGAACACATAATAAGGCAGCACAATGAGCCTTCGGCAGGCTGCGAATAAACTGCTTCCCAGTAATCAACTGGAAGTCTCCCTGAGAATCAATGCCCACAAGTGAGTGTGTAACTGCATCATGTACAAATGTCAATGTCTGCTCTGTCAAGTCCAGTGTAACGGCTCCAAGAGATGCAAACCAATCAGCACCAAGGATAAGATCATAACGCTCCATAGGGATAATGTAAAGATCTGCCTGTCCAGAGAAATCTCCAATGCGGTATGGTAAACGCTGAAACATCTGAGAACTAGGAAAAGAATGAGAACTGGCAACCTCAACTGTGAGAGGTTGGGAAGCAGGAACAGGTGAAGCACGGATCCGACTAGTGATATAACTGCTAATAAAAGAATGAGTGCTACTAGTATCAACTAAAGCAATATACTCTCGACCTGTAATACGCACACGTAACCAAACGGAGCGAGGACCAGGACGCCCTGTCCAAGTAGCATAGGCAAGCTGAGCAT
>MU831817.1:0-103549 GCA_029204225.1 Diphasiastrum complanatum
AAAATCAGAGATAATCGATTAATGCACCTAATTCAAGCTTCAAATTTAATTTCTTGGCTGATCTAATCCTAGAACTAATCAAGGGATTAGATTCTCTATAGAAAATGCTTGATTTTGCACCAAAAATCTCTCAAATTGGGTGTGTGAGTCAAATTGTACAAATTTTTGAATTTTCTCAGCCAAAAATTGGAGCTGTACGGCCTCACACGTGTGAAAAGACTTCCTACATCCCACAACAAGATCTGGACCAAAAATTTTGAGGATAGCTATCAAATCCAACTCGCTACACAAATTTGACTAGTTTCCAAAAACTGCTAATTTTGGCTTTGATTTGGATTAACCCTATCAATTTCAACAAAACCTCTTGTACTTGGCTCTGATACCATGTGCAAAACGTACAAAAAGGACCAAGAGTGGATCCTAATTTGATCCTCAAGAGGGATTGGTTGTCGGATTACTTGATCTATCAATCTACTTTAGATTAAGATCAATCTAGATCAATTCTAGACACAAAATCCTAACAAGAATAATCATTAATTGAAGGTAAGTGTACTTTATGGTTTCACATGTGTGAAACATTGTCTGAGTACGGACTCCAACCTGAAAATAAAGTACACATTGATAGAACCTATGTAGACAAATGGAGAGAATCACTCAAAATTGCTTCCAAAACCAAGATTGGTGTCTCACAATGACTATGGCCAAATGTGGCTCTATATATACAATAAGTGGGAGCTCGTGGTACTGATCATCCCTATGATCCCACATGTGTGAAGGTGCTTTGTCATATGATGATTCATCATGCAAAACTGACACTTGGACAAAACCTTCTATTTGAGCACTTTTGGTCAATTTTCCTTCTATATGGAGATCTACTTGGAAATCTTCTAGAAGTCAAAATTCGCCTACTTCAGCTTATTCCACACATTTGAGCTATCCTCTACACATGGAATATGACACCTAACCAAAGGATGTGGCTCATGCAATCCATAGATTGATGCCATGTGTCATATGTCTAGAAAACTAGTTTTTGGCCTTTTTAGCCACTAGAACTTGAATTAAATCATATGTACAACCTATATGATTATGGTACATGACAAGTACACTATTTTAACACGTGGGAACAGACTCCACACATGTGTGTTTATCTATATACAAGATTTTTTGGCCTCTACCAAGCTTATTTTGCATTTTCACAATTCCCATATTCACTGCCCTCATTAATATTGCATGAATCCTCACCAATACGATTTTCACATTCCAATGAGGACCGTTTGGCACAACGGGACTTGCATGGCTATGCAAAGAGCAGTGACAGAGAGCCATAAAAAATTTACAGGAGCATATTGGGTGGAAATCTGAGAAAATTGTGCAATTTTCAGATTCTATGAGCTATTGAAGACTTTCTCAGAAAATCTAATCGTTAGCGGACAATTGGACACAAATCGATTAGCTTTAAATTTGATCACTGAGCTAGAGGAAGGCCAACCTCAGTCAGATGATGAGCTGCAAGAGAAACCACAAAGAAATTGCAAAAATGTCCAAAATATCCTTCTCTTCAAAGTTGCTAGGGTTTACAGGAGAAAAACGGTGGATCTTTCTCTGTCAGAAGTGTTTTGATAATCTGTAAACAGGTAAGGATGGGCGCTTGGATAGGGCAACCCTAACCGCAGCTGGCCGTGGAGTGTCGTGATCAGCCAGGGAGCTATAGCAGTTTGAATAGGGCGGCATCCATAGCCACAAGCTTAAAGCTTCAAGCAAAGAGAAATGAAGGAGGAGAGAGATCGAGAGGGCAGTGACGGACAGCTCGTGCGCATCCAATCAGACTGAGAGGGTAGCGGTTGGAGAGCCTCGGCATATGGAGGAGCACGATTCAGCGCACCCAAATAGTCAACATCGTTGGATTTGGATCCAACGCGATCGATGGTCACAAAGAAGGGCTCGGGGAGCAATGTGGGCCATCAGATCTAGGGAGGCCAATGGATGCATTTGAAAGGGGCCTGAAGGGCAATGAAGAAAAAAAGTGGATATTCTTTAAAAAATTTCAAATGGATATTCATTGAAGGGACCCAAAGTCCAGAATGGACTTCACTTCATTAAAGTTCTTCAAAATGAAGAATCATTCAATTTTGCAAGGCAAATTGGTTTTAGGGTCTAACCTTGGCTAGAGGGCACCTTTTTTGGCCATCCTTGGGCCAAAATGACACCTGAAACTGGCTACTCAGAGCCAACAGATAGAGCGATGTCATAGACTAGGTAGAAAGGCATTTTGTAGAGTTTGTGTTACCATTCTATCGAGTGGAATGCAAGTGACCTAGTGATGGGCTACATTCGCTGTTTGGGTACCATAGGGCCAAATTCGGGGCAATTTTTGGCTGGTGAAACCTACTACAGGGTGGTACAATGAGGTATTATTGCTTTGAAATCATCATTACTTACTCCGAAAGTGCAGTTTGGCGCGTGACTACTCATCATGGCAACAATTTTGAGAGGGCAAGCAATCACAGGTGAGAGATAAGCATGGTATGCCGGTTACAGGTGAAAAATTCTTGTGATCAGATTCAACTTTTGGAATTAGAACCGACCCATGTCAGGTGGCATTTTGGAGGAACACTCTCATAGGTATGATCGGTAGTGGCATTGTCGAGTCAGGTGATAGCTGCATTGACACATGCATCTGTAGCTTGGAAATATCTTGTTCAGAGAGAAATATGGACTAGCTTGGAGGTACACACATATTGGCAGTCACGGGTGATGGAAGTGTGAGGTGGTGCCAGTTGGAAGCCATTGGGCAAGATAGCAGACTTGCATTGGACGAGCTGTGTGTGGGACATGTGTGAAAGATTTCAGATCCTTAAGATTCAATCTACTTGAATGATCTTTGGTTAGAAAGAGAAATACACTACCAATCTCACCAATGTAGAAAAATCAGCATCTACACACAATTTGAGATGCAAACACTAATAGAGCTTGATCAAACTTGAATGAAATGATTATGTACTGTTGCTGTCCATACAAAACCAGCAAGCTACTGTATTTCACACGTGTGGATCCAAAAATAACAAATATAGATCATTCTACACATAGAATTGCAAGCAATCACCAAGATAGTGCACCAATGGATAGTAGAACCCAAGAGAACCATGTATAAGCATGAAATGAGATAGAGAAGAGAGAAGATGACTCTCTCCATGAGTTACATCCTTTTATAGTAGGTCCAGACCCTATTTGGCCACTTGGCTTTCCCACCAAAATGCTAACCCTACTAATTTTGGGTCTAGATTCAATGTACCCAACTTATTCAAATTGAATCTACTCAAACTCGCATTCTATCTTTCCCACACTTTCAAAAAGTGTTTATTCAAATGAAATTTAGACTAATGAACTTTGAAAAGTCAACCTCTAAGTCTAAAACAAGTTTTGACCTCACTATGCCAAATATGGAAATATTGCAAAATGTGATGAAACTAGTTGAATCTTTCACACTCCCTCTTCAACTAGTTTTAGCATAGACTTTGATAATACTCCAAGTGAAGTCCTATGCTTCATGAACAAGTCTTTTCCCAATGCTTTGGTGAAGATATCAGCTACACATTCCCCTGAAGACACATGTTGAAGCTCCACCTCCTTTGTAATGACTCGCTCCCTCACAAAATGATATTGTATCTCAATATGCTTGCTCCTAGCATGAAAGATAGGATTGGATGCCATTCTTTGGGCTGATTGATTTTCACAAAAGATGATTGGGCTCTCTGAAAAATCCAGCTTGTGAAGATCCTTGATCATCCTCTTGATCCATACCATCTCCTTTGTGCAATGTGTAAGAGCTTTGTACTCGGCCTCACTAGATGACAATGAGATAGTGGCTTGTTTCTTTGACATATATGATATAGCTCCATCACCTATGAAAATACAATAAGAACTAATGAATTTCCTATCCATTACATTTTCATCATAGTCCGAATCTGAAAATCCAAAAGGATTAGGTGATGATCCCTCATACAATATGCCAAAATCTCGAGTTCCAATGATGTACGCTTTCCTAGCTTCCAATGCTCCTCACTAGGATCTTGCATGAATTGACTCAATCTTCCAACACAATAGCTTAGATCAGGTCTAGTAATGGTTAGATAGGTGAGTGAACCAACTAGCTTCCTATAGAGAGTAATGTCCTCAAAGGATCTTTCATTACCTCTTATAGTTAGCTTTACATGAGACTCCATAGGTGTATCAATGGCTTTTGCATCTACCATATGAAATCTTTCTAGAATAGAATTAGCATACTTATCTTGACAAATGAAAGTAGATTGAGAAGATCTAATGACTTTTATTCCTAAAATGTAATGCAAATTACCAAGATCATGCACTCAAACTCCTTCTTAAGAGCATTCTTGATATCCTCCACATCTTGATTGTCTCCACCACTCAAGATGATATCATCCACGTAGATTAGCAAAATGGTAACATGATTTCCAGCAAACCTATAATAAAGTGAATGATCATACTCACTCATAACAAAGCCTTGAGAGAGTAAAAAAGTGTTAAGCTTACTTGGTGCTTGCTTAAGGCCATACAAACTCTTTTGTAGAAGACACACATGATTTGGCTTTGTTGATGAAATGTAGCTCTCAGGCTGCTCCATGTATACTTCCTCCTCAAGATCACCATTCAAGGATGCATTTGAAATGTCCATTTGCTATAGATCCCATCCATAAAGTGTAGCAAGTGAATTGATGACTCAAATGCTTACCATCTTTGCCACGGGTGCAAAGGTCTCATCATAGTCAATTCCTTGTTGTTGAGCATATCCTTTTGCCACTAACCTTGCCTTGTACTTGTTGATAGATCCATTGTGGTTTGTCTTCACCTTGAAGATCCATTTGCATCCAATAGCTTTCTTGTCCTTAGGCAACTCCACCAATATCCATGTTCCATTCTTCATAAGAGCTTGATACTCGAGATCCATTGCTTGGATCCACTCCTCTTCTTTCCTTGCTTGATCTACACTTGTAGGCTCATCCAAAGAGGTTAGGAAAGCAACATAATTTCCAGAAACTATTTTCTTACCCTTTTGATCATATGTGAGCCTTGAAGGTACTTGTCTTTCTCTTGATGTTCTCCTTGGCTTTTGACTTGATAAAGGTCCATCATCACCACCATCCAAAGTAGGATCCATCTCATCAACATCAAGAATGTTAGATCCATCCACTTTACCATCATCATGCTTGAAGACACCTTTGGAATGTTCCCCTCATCAAAAATGACATCTCTACCAACAATCACTTTGTTAGTAGAAGGAATGTAAACCTTGTAGGCTTTACTCACCTCACTATATCCAACAAAAATACCTCTTCTTGAAGATGGACCTCCTTGGTCTTATCATCAAGACTAATGTTGACATAGCATGTGCATCCAAAGGTTCTTAGAAAGTTGACACTCGGCCTCCTCTTGAATAGCATCTCAAAAGGTGTCCTTCCATCCAAAATAGCACTCGGCCACCTATTGCACAAGAAATTGGCACACAACAAAGCTTGATCCCAAAACGGTTTGTCAAGATTAGCACTTAACCTCGTAGCTTTAGCACTTTCACATAAAGTCCTATTCTTTCATTCAGCCACTCCATTCTGTTGTGGGGTCCTTGATGTTGTGTACTCCCTCTTGATCTCATGCTCATCACAAAAGTCCTTGAACTTGTTAGATATGTACTCACCACCATTGTCAACTCTAAAGCACTTGATCTTTGTGGAAAATTGGTTCTCCCTTGCATTCTTGAACTTGACAAAGACATAATACACTTCATCCTTGCTCTTTAGTGGATAGATCCAACAAAATCTACTAAAATCATCAATGAATGTTACATACATCTTAGCTCCACTATTGCTAATTGTAGTAAATCCATGAATATCTGAATGTACAAGTTGAAAAGACTTTGTAAATCTAGAAATAGATCTATTACAAGGTAGTCTATGTGACTTAGACAAAGCACAAGACTCACAAACATGCTTGTCATTACTTAAGGAACTTGGAAGACCAATCACAACCTTCTTCCTTGCCATTACCTCCAATGACTTGAAGTTGAGGTGTCCCATCCTTTTGTGCCAAACCTTTTGAATAGAAATTTGCTCCCTTTCAACACATCCAACTTGGTTAGCAATAACACAAGCTTCAAGTTGAATAACTTCCCTTGTCTTTTACCTTTTCCAATCAAGACATCCTTCCTTTTGATCAAACAAGCATCTCCATCAAACTCCACCTTGAGGCCCTTACTTAGCATTTGACTCACACTAAGCAAATTCTTGGTAATAGATGTAATAGACAAGACATCCTCCAAATGAACATTGCTATTTGTGGAGAGAGAAATAGGAAATGTGCCAATCTCTTTGATTGCACACTCACCATCATTGGCCGTGTAGATCACCCTCTTGTCATCTCCATATGCCAACAAAGAAGTGAAGTACTCTTTGTGAAAGGTCATGTGTGAACTTGCTCCACTATGAATCCACCAAGAATCTAAATCTCCATCATTAGCAAGCATACATGAAGACATCACAAAAGCATCATCATTTGCATCTTGAACATCCAAACCATCCTCATCAAGGGTAAGATTACCTTGCTTGTCTCCTTGATCTCTCTTCTTCTTGTAGCACTCACTTGCAAAGTGTCCTTCGATGCCACAATAGAAGCACTTGAGCTTTGATCTATCCTTCTCTTTGCCACTTGAAGAAGAATCCACTTGATCTTGCCCTTTAGACTACTTGCTTTTGGTTTTGCCCTTGAATTTGCCCTTTTTGAACATAGCATCCTCTTGAAGTGTCGATGTAGATCCACCTCTTGCTTGAAGCCTATATTCCTCATTGATCAAGATCTCTTGAAGATCTATCAAACTTGGAAAAGTCTTTTGAATAGCAATACTTTGAACAATGTTAGCATGATCATCCAACAAGCCATTAAGAATCACTTCAATAAGCTCTCCTTCCTTAATGCTTTCATCTATGCAAGCTAACTCATCATTCAATGCTTTCATTCTCAAAACAAAAGTACTTGGACTTTCTTCATTCTTTTGCAAACAAGAAAAGATTTTCCTTCTTAGAGTCAACACTCTATAAGTAGACTTGGATTCATAAAGCTTATTCAATGAATTCCAAGCTTCCAAAGATGATGTGCACTTACCAACTTCCTTGAGAAGTTCATTGGTAACATTCATCTTTGTCATGTGTAGAGCCTTCTTGGCCCTCTTGTCATACCTCAATTGATCTTTTTGTGTTGCTGGTCTCTCCTCCAAGCCTACAAAAATATCCAAAACATCATTCATCTCAAGAAGTGACTCCATCCTCACCTTCCACAATGAATAGTTACTTGAGGTAAGCCTATCATTGGCTTCCAACATGACTCCAATTAAGGTTTCCATGTAGCAATGACCTGATCTTCTCTTTCAACCTGCTTCAATGCACAAAGTACTCCTTTGAACAACAACAAATGCGTTCAAAAGAAATCACCAAGATTTGAAACTAGCTCACAAATTCTCTTTTAGCACTTATCCAAGCAAATCAACACATAGAATCATGGAATCTTGATCAACTTATGATCTATCCTCAATCCAATGACTTTTGCCACTTCCTAATATTGAAACACACTCAAATGAAGTCCATCAACCTCACTATCAAGAGAGCCAATCAAAATTAGGGTTTTGACAAAATCACAAAAATTTGACTATTCCAAATCTACAGGCAAATGCTTAAAATTTGAAATGCAATCTATAAGCCACCACTTAGGCTGAACCAATGATCCAAAAATTGGCCCAATCTAGTATGTGAATTCAAGAATCAGAATTGAAAAAGTATATTGACCTATTTAGTGTTTTGATCTACAAAAGATCCAATCTACAAAAGCAAAAAATCCGATTTTGGTGTAGAATCCTCTCTAGCATGCTCTAGACTTGATATCTTCACCAAATCATTGATAGATCTGATTTCCTCCTTCATAACCTGAAACACAAGCTCTGATACCATGTGAAAGATTTCAGATCCTTAAGATCCAATCTACTTGAATGATCTTCGGTTAGAAAGAGAAATACACTACCAATCTCACCAATGTAGAAAAATCAGCATCTACACACAATTTGAGATGCAAACACTAATAGAACTTGATCAAACTTGAATGAAATTATTATGTACTATTGTTGTCCGTACAAAACCAGCAAGCTACTGTATTTCACACGTGTGGATCCAAAAATAACAAATACAGATCATTCTACACATAGAATTGCAAGCAATCACCAAGATAGTGCACCAATGGATAGTAGAACCCAAGAGAACCATGTATAAGCATGAAATGAGATAGAGAAGAGAGAAGATGACTCTCTCCATGAGTTACATCCTTTTATAGCAGGTCCAGACCCTATTTGGCCACTTGGCTTTTCCACCAAAATGCTAACCCTACTAATTTTGGGTCTAGATTCAATGTACCTAACTTATTTAAATTGAATCTACTCAAACTCGCATTCTATCTTTCCCACACTTTCAAAAAGTGTTTATTCAAATGAAATTTAGAGTAATGAACTATGAAAGGTCAACCTCTAAGTCTAAAACAAGTTTTGGCCTCAATATGCCAAATATGAAAATATTGCAAAATGTGATGAAACTAGTTGAATCTTTCACAACACGCAGAGGATGAAGAACGGGTCAATAATCACACTTTCAATGCTCTTGGCGAGTGGTGAGTTTGATGATTTTGCAGTTTTGCAGTCAGTAAGTCAATTTTGATCAAGTCATTTTAGCTGTGGAGTAGTGTATCAAGTTTGTCATCGAGGAGATACACTTCAACTACCAGTTTGGATACGTCAAGTCAATTGGCCATATCAGTATTGCATCAAGGATGCAGATTTTAGTGATGACAGGATGCAGATCATTTGGTTTGGACCATGGAAGATCTCACAGGTTTACTTGGAGGGATATTGGCATGCATAGTTATGTGACAGACTTGATGGTGGCTTTAAAGCTCACATCTCATTGTATTCTCAAGGAGTAGTTTGAAAATATTCACAGGAGCAACTTAGAGCTAGCTTGGAGGAATACAAGTGGGCACTACAGGGTAGATTCTCAGATCTTTGTAATCGTAGATGGCATTGGGATACTTGGTAGAGATAGCACTGCAGGATGACATGGGATGATCATCAGGGGGTAGCTATTTCAGATTGGACTTGAGTCTTTAGATGGACAAGACTTACAGGTGGGATTCATGATGGAATCAAAAAGCTACAAATGAAAATGGACAAAGAGTGAAGCTTTGGGAGCTAGCTCTAGGTTGGAGAGCTACTGGAGATCGCACGGGGTGTGATCGGAGGGCAAACACTATGATGGGTGTTTTGCTAGCGATCTACTACAGGGGACATTGATGGTGAGGACTTGATGGTGTGCTCATTTGGGAGTACAAGATGGCATTACAGCAGGGGGCCAGTTTTGGACATTGGCATTGATGGGGAGGCATCTACCATCATGGGCGTGGATAAGCTACCTATAGCTTTCATGTAGTTGGCTGTATTTGCAGGAGTCTAGGCTTGGCACAGGTATTGGATTTTCCATGGTGCAGATTCTCAGGTGGTGAGATTAGGGATAAGCCTAGAGGGAGTCACTCAGAGCCATATACCGCAGTACGATCAAGGAGACAATAGTCTCGGGATCCCATGAGCGGTGACTCAGGGACAAGCTTGCATTGGCATGGTGTCGGGTGGCACATAGCTAGGGAGAGCGAGCAGATGCTAGGAGCCAGGTGGAGTAGGTGATGCTTTGGAGTTCAGCTTGTCTAGTAGGATGGTGACCAGGATCGGAGACATCAGGTGAGCATAGCATGTGGATGACGAGTCCATTGGGGTGGCACTTAGGGAGATGCTACAGTTGCTCAGATATGATATGTCATTTGATGTATGGACAATGTTCTTCAGCTGGTGTATCATGTGATGACCTAGGGATGGGTCATGCCTACTTGGAGGTAGGTGGCATGGAGTGTACCTAGGGTGGTACATATCCTGAGGGCATGGAGTGCATTACGGGGTGATGTAAATCAGCTGCATGGTCATATGCATGATAGTCTCCAGGTTGGCGTCATCCATCATTATTTGGTAAGCTGAATGCAATCTTTTGATTAGATCCAGTTGGAGTCTAGTTGCACTACAGGTGGACAGATTCTTGGGGAGCTATCAGCGGGTAATGGATACTTGGTGATCAGATGGTACAGGGTTCTAGAGCTATCCTACTTGATATGCTATGGATCGTGGGTGAGTTGTTCATCATGATAGTGGATCTAGTTTGCATTTGCTTTGGCTTGGACGCTATGATGGATGTTGTGGGGAGATAGGCTCTTTGGTGGGAGGCCTATAGACTGGTCAAATCAGAGTTGGCAACATCAAGCATGGAAAGCTGAACCTACATGGGATGTAGGACAGACAGATCATCATCAGTATCTCTGGGAGGTGGGCGAGCTACTCAGGTATAGCCTATGGTGAGGTTTGTGTACATTCATTCATTGAGTCCTTGGTAGACTCTTGCGCTTGGAGCATGGGGAATGGATGGGGATCAGCTTTCAAGCCTATTGGACAAGATGTCAGGGCAAAGCGGCTTGGAGCATAGCTTTGTTTGGAAGATACATCAGGGATGAGGCTTGGAGCAATCATTGGTTCGAGATGGTTGATCTTGGATGATGTATGAGGACATCTATGTGATATGCTTGGACGTGAGGGCAGGTGCAGGCCATGGTTGGAGACCTGATTTGATGACCAATGGTGTAGTAGTGGATCTACAAGTGGCACAGGTGTTGGTACGACAGGATACCACTTATGGGCAGGCCATGGTCATGTATTTGACGCTTTATCATTTGTGCTAGTGTGCATGAGTGTGTGTGGGCTTGCATGTTGCCTTGTCATGAGGGTCTAGATCTGAGTCGGAGTCATATGTGGTTGTGCATTTGCTACTCATAAACAAAGTAGTCATTTGATAGCTCTTTGACTTGTCATTAAGTCTACTAGTTGTTTATCCGGTGAGGGTATAGTCTTATGGTGGTAGTAAGATTTCCTCAGGTTGAGCCTCAGTCGCTCATGTATGTCAGCTTTATAGGTCTGTGCTTGTAAGTGTTTGGTAGGATGTCAGCCTAGCTAGATGGAGGATGCAATTCTCATGGTGGCAGTGGAATTTCCTTAGTTTGAGCCATGTCGCTCATGTGGTCCACTTGTGGTCAAGTTGGATTGGGGACGAGTCAGTTGGTCGAGAGTGTGGTAGACTCTTTATATGAGCATTGTGTTTACATGATACTTCGTGTGCCAAACCTGGTAGTTTGATGGTGTGCTTGAGTATGAGTCAAGTACAAGGTAGCAAGGATATGCATAACATCTTTTGGACACTCCAGATGTTGCTGCAATATATTTTTTTACTCCTACTGCATTTGAGCTTAAGGGAGAGTGTTAAGAATCATATTTGATCTGATATGTTTATTGTAAGCTCAAAATGCAGTATTGTAATTAACTATACATATCTTCAGTTAATTAGGATTTACAATTTTTGGTTGTTATCGGGACATGACCCACTATTGTCATATCAGTCGGGCACTGATCTAGTATATGGCTACTTGGGTTAGCCAGGTAGCCACACGTAAGAAAAGTTAGCCTGTACAGAGTTTTATACAGTGTATGCTATACTCGAGGGCATGTCTCAAGTTTGTCGGTCGAATTTGGCCATATTGGGCCCGACCTTAGTTTGACAGGTGGTAGGCCAATTTTAGGACACCTGCCTTTTCATGCAGTTTGTGAATACTCTATATATACAATGTTTCTTTGTAGTCTATTAGCTTTTGTTGTGCCATCTTTGAGAGCTTGGAGGAGTGTCTATGTTGATTGATTATGTGATCTGCATACTGCACTAAATCCTAACAAGATTTTAACACATATTGTTTAGACAATTCCTTGACACTGCTTCTTATCTTTTGAAGATAAGCTGACGACATTTGATAAAAAAACCTCCCATGTTATCTGAAAGGTGTTATGTACAAAGCTTAGGCAATAATATAATATTATTCATAATTTGTAAACTAGAAAGTGTTTAAAAGCTCATCAAATATGTCTTTTTGTGAAACATTTTATGTATATTTTCTATGAGTATTATCTTTTTTTCCTTCTCCATTCGTGGATCGAAAAAGGGCTCTAGTCCATTTAAGATCAAGTGTCGCCACTAAACCTCATCTAAACTCTTCATACGACATCCCAAACAATCACGACAAGGACACGACACATATTTCATACCACGTGTTGTAGCTTCATGCTTGGATTGGTTCCAAAGTTCCTGAACCCTATCCGCTTTTGTCAATATATCATCCATGTGATATTTAAGTCTATGTATGACATATCTTTATCATATTAGGCAGTATCCATCCATTCATGTGTAAATTTACCTACTTGGGCTATACATGGGATATACCTATCGACATGTTCTATATTGTCTGATTCAACACTAATAAATATCATCGATGTGTATTACACAATATAAGACACATTTTATACCTATCAACATGTTCTATATTGTCTAATTCAACAGTAATACATATCATCAACGTATATCACACAATATATGACACAATTAAAGGCAAGTTATACTATCATATCCATCTAACTACTTTCATTTGCCGACTTATCTACACATGAAGCCGTAATTTTTTTTATTAATAGTAAATTTTGGCATAAATGACGGCAACTGAAAAACTGTCACATAAACCAGAATAAATGACGGTTTTCAAAACCGTCATTTATTCCATTTTTTGCAGGAATTGATGTTTAAGTCTATGTATCACATATATTTATCACAATAGGCAATGATCCATCCATTCATGTGTAAATTTACCTACTTGGCTTATACATGGGATATTATACCTATCGACGTGTTCTATATTGTCAGATTCAACACTAATATATATCATCGACGTGTATCAAACAATATATGACACACTTATATCAATTTAAAGGCATGTTATACTATCATATCCATTTAACTACTTCTATTCAACCACTTATCTACACATAAAGCCGTAAATTTTTTTCAAAAAAGTGTAATTTCCAGCATAAATGACGGCTTCTGAAAAACTATCATATAAACAAGAATAATTGACGGTTTTCTAGGCTGTCATTTATTCCATTTTTTGCATGAATTGATATTTAAGTCTATGTATCACATATACTTAGCATAATAGGCAGTAATCCATCAATTCATGTGTAAATTTACCTGCTTGGGTTATACATGGAATATTATACCTATCGACATGTTCTAAATTGTCGAATTCAACACTAGTACATATCATCGACGTGTATCAAACAATATATGACACATTTATATCAATTTAAAGGCATGTTATACTATTATATCCATCTAACAACTTTTATTTGCCCATTTATCTACACATGAAGCCATAAAAAATTGTAATTTTTGGCATAAATGATGATTCTGAAAAACTATCATATAACCCAGAATAAATGACGGATTTCTAAGCCATCATCTATTCCACTTTTTGCATGAATTTATATCTAAGTCTATGTATCACATATATTTATCATAATAGGCAATAACTCATCCATTCATGTGTAAATTTACCTACTTGGGTTATACATGGTATATTATACCTATTGACATGTTCTAAATTGTCGGATTCAACACACATCATCGACATGTATCAAAAAATATATCAAACACTTATATCAATCTAAATGCATGTTATACTATTAGATCCATCTAACTACTTTTATTTGCCCACTTATCTACACATTAAGCCATAAAACTTAAAAAAATGTCATTTTTGGCTTAAATGAGAGCTTTTGAAAAACTGTCATATAAACTAGAATAAATGACGGTTTTCTAAGCCGTCATTTATTCCATTTTGTGCCTGAATTGATATTTAAGTCTATGTATCACATATTCTTATCATAATAGGCAGTAATCCAACCATTCATGTGTAAATTTACCTTCTTGAATTACACATGGGATATTAGCTATATTGTCAAATTCAACACTAATACATATCAACTTTTGAAAAGCTATCATATAAACAAAACAAGAAAAATCTACAATTTTCTAGGCCACCATTTACACCAATGTTTGCATGAAATGATGATTTAAGTTTAGATATCACATATATCTATCTGATTATGCAGTAATCCATTCATTTATGTGTATATTTAGCTTATGTTATACTGTATCACATATTATTCCTATCCATGTGTTCAATACTGTTGAATTCAATACTAATACATTGTAATACATATCATCAATATGTATCGAAAAGTATATGACACACTTATATCAACTTAAGAGTGTTATTCTATTATATCCATCTAACTAGTTTTATTTGCCCACTTCCAACATCATCTGCAATCATATTACCTCGTTTGCCATCTTTGAAGCTGCGACATATTCAGCTTCGCATGAGGATTGAGCCACCAAGGTTTGTTTCTTGTATGTCCAGCTGATTGCTGCTCCGCACACAATCAAACATCCTCTTGTCACGGACTTGTTGTCGTCTTTTCAGCTCGCCCAACTTAATCTTTCGCACGAATGTGTTCAAATCTTTGTCGTCCCACTGTAGGTAAGTTAATTGGTCTTCCAAGAACATGACCTGATTACAAGATTGAGTCTCATTCTTGGTTTGCAATTCTTCCCATAAATCCTTTGCGTTTGAAATTGATGTAAGATCTAGGATTATATTGTCATGCACTGAGAAAATTAACCCACAATTTGCCAATGGGCATAAATATATTGTCATGGTAACCGACTATGCTACAAAGTGGGTGGAAGTGAAAGCATTGCAGGATAATACCACAAAGTTCATCATCAAGTTTATATTTAATAATATTCTCATGAGATTCGAATGTCCTCTGAAAATATAAAAGGATGTAAACTCATGGGAAGAGATGATCCTCTCTCTCTCTCTCTCTCTCTCTCTCTCTCTCTCTCTCTCTCTCTCTCTCTCTCTCTCTCTCTCTCTCTCTCTCTCTCTCTCTCTCTCTCTCTCTCTCTCTCATTACATGCTATCTATCCTCGGGTGCACTATCTTGATGATACCTTGCAATCTTGTGTGTAGAATGCTCATATTTTGCTATTTTTGGATCCACACATGGAAAGTACATTAGGGTATCGTTATTTTACGGACATCAATTTCATTCTATCATATATTTGATGTTTTATCAAGTTCTTATTGAGTTTGTATCTCTTTCATTGAGTAGATGCTGATTTTTCTACGTTGGCAATGTTGTAAATAGTGTTGTCTTTTTTAACCAAAGACCAAGAGACACATTTTGGATCTTAATGATATAAAATTCTTCACATGGTATCACAGCTCTTGTGTTTCAGGTTATGGAAGGATCAACCAAATTTATCAAACATTTGGAGGAGATACCAATGCTAGAGCATGCTAGATTGATTTCTACTCAATAATCGAGTTCTTTGCATATGTAGATTGGATACTCAATTTTGGTTTATGAACTTGTGGAATTCCAATTTCTTAGTTGGATTACTGTATTTGGTGATTTTTGATGCATTAAGGTGGTCTCATTAAAGGCTACAAGATTCTATATCAAGTTTTAGGCAATTGCATGTAGAAATTGGAAAAATTAATTTTTAGTGATTTTATCAAAACCCTAATTTTGATTGGATCTCTACTTTTTGAAGTTGCTGGACTTTAATAGAGTGTGTTTCAGTCTTAGGAAGTGGAAAGATTCATTATATTGCTGGTAGATCATAGGTTGATAAAAAATTCTTCAATCTATGTGTTGATTTGCTAGTTATAGTGCTAGAAGAGAATTGAGAGTTTCCATTGTGAATTCTTTTTTAATACATTTGTTGTTATTCAAAAGAGTGCTTTGAGCATTGGAACATGTTGAAAGGAGAAGATCAGGTCGCTTCAACATGGCTACAAGTGGAGGCTTTATGTTGGGCAATGATAGGCTTACCTCAATCAACTATTCTACTTGGAAGGTGAGGATGGAGTCCTTATTGGAGATGAATGACTTGATGGAGATTGTTGTAGGTGTGGAGGAGAGGCCTCAAGCACCTCAAGATCCAGTGAGGTATGACAAGAGAGCAAAAAGATCTCTACACATGATAAAGATGAATGTTACCAATGAGCTACTCAAGGAGACTGGTAAGAGCAATTCATCTCGAGAGGCTTGGGAAGCTTTGAAGAAGCTTTATGAATCCAAGTATACATCTAGAGTTTTGACTCTAAGAAGACAAATCTATTGGAATTTAATCAAACTCCTCCTCATCCCAACAGCTGTCCTTTCTCTGAAAACTACTCTCTCAAAAAGTTCTGCAGAAAATGGACTGTTTTCTAATAGTCTGCATGTTTGCACTAATATCACAAACATGCAAAAATCCTGACAAAGACTTCCAATTCACTTTCGGGCTTTTTCTAAGCACTAAAGATTTTGTGAAAAAGATGACAAAGTGTTCACTGAAGGTTTAACTCCATTTCATGCACTTTCAGATATGCGACAATTCTCCCAAAAAATGCGAAAAATGCAACACTCTACAGATTTACATAGGATTCTAAGTACAAATCGTCTATGTCCTCACATTCCAATAGAAACTCATGGTATATCACGTGCAATGGTTGTAAGTGATCCATAGTGACATGCAAGGCATGCACAAATTGAAATGGACACATGCATGATGATTTGTACAATTCTAGTTAGAAAACTGACACTTGGTAGAAGTAGGTAGAAATGCATGCATGAGAAGTGACAAATGTCACTAATACTCTAGTTTTCACTCATAGATGTGGATGGAAGGTGGATGGATGTGGTTCTACCTCGAGATACCTCAAACTCCATAAATATGTGTAGACATTCTCATAATCTTTGATGAAGAACCAAGCTTTGAAGATATTCCATGCCATTTTGGATCTACATTATCATTTGCTTGAATATTGCTCTCTCTTTCTCTCTCTAACTCGTGTTGAGGCTTATGCTCATACACTAAATTCTTGTACTTTTTCTCTCTTGTAATCAAAGATATCATTCTTTGATTCTTAGAATGTGTGCTACCACTATACTAAAGCAGCACCACATGACTCTATAAATCAAGCAAGTTTTACTGGTCCATCTTCAAGATCTATTTGACACAATAAAATGACCATGAATTCACCAAAATTTGACAATATCCAAACCTTGGCACTAAGTGGCTCAACACTTGAGAATTGGCCATGGATGAGTGATATAATGAACCTCTAGTAGCTTCATTTCCATCAGCAGAACCAGCCAAGAATTCTAGTACAAATCCAACATCAAAATGATGCTCACCAATGTAGCTAGTTTTACCATATCTTGACAATTTGCACACATCCACATGAAAGTGCTCAAACATGAGATAGAACAAGCAAAGTAGACTTGAACAACACTTCCTTGCTGCTCCTTTGACCTTACTTGAGTCTTCAGTAACCTACAAAAATAGATCCATAACATCTTTGCCAATTGACTCTTCTTTGATGCTCTTGACTAGCTCCAAATTGGCACCTTCCCTTTTGACTGGTTGAAGCGCTTTGAGATCAACCTCTTGATATTCAGCTTGACCATCAAAGATTGAAAAAACCTTCCTTTCCAGATACATTACTTGATTTTACAGCAAGATAACATCCTTCCACTTGCATAGCACCATCTACACAAGAAGGTCCTCCAAAAAATGTTTCACTCTTCATAAGAGCTTGATACTCAAGATCCATTGCTTGGATCCACTCCTCTTCTTTCCTTGCTTGAGCTACACTTGTAGGTTCATCCAAAGAGGTTAGGAAACAAATAACTTCCAAAAACTAATTGCTTACCCTTTTGATCATATATGAGCCTTGAAGGTACTTGTCTTTCCCTTGATGTTCTCCTTGGCTTTGACTTGATGAAGGTCCATCATCATCACCATCAAAAGTAGGATCAAGAATGTTAGATCCATCCACACTACCATCAATCATGCTTGAATATACTTTTGGAATGTTCCCTTCATAAAAAATGACATCTCTCCCAACAATCACTTTGTTAGTCGAAGGAATGTAAACCTTGTAGGCTTTACTCACCTCACTATATCCAACAAAAATACATCTTCTTAAAGATGGATCCTCCTTGGTTCTATCATCAAGAGTAACATTGACATAGCATGTGCATCCAAAGGTTCTTATAAAGTTGACACTCAGCCTCCTCTTGAATAGCATCTCAAAATGTGTCCTTCCATCCAAAATAGCACTCGGCCACCTATTGCACAAGAAATTGGCACACAACAAAGCTTGATCCCAAAACGGTTTGTCAAGATTAGCACTTAACCTCATAGCTATAGCACTTTCACGTAAAGTCCTATTCTTTCTTTCAGCCACTCCATTTTGTTGTGGGGTCCATGATGTTGTATACTCCCTCTTGATCCCATGCTTATGACAAAAGGTCTTGAACTTGGTAGATATGTACTCACCACCATTGTCACTCCTTCAAGACTTTAGTAGATAGATCCAACATAATCTACTAAAATCATCAATGAATGTTACATACATCTTAGCTCCACTATCGCTAATTGTAGTAAATCCATGAATATCCGAATGTACAAGTTGAAAAGGCTTTGTAAATCTAGATATAGATCTACTATAAGGTAGTCTATGTGACTTAGCCAAAGCACAAGACTCACAAACATGTTTGATATCACATAAGAAACTTGGAAGACCTAACACAACCTTCTTCATTGCCATTATCTCCAATGACTTGAAGTTGAGGTGTCCCATCCTTTTATGCCAAACCTCTTGAATAGGTATTTGCTCTCTTGCAACACATCCAACTTGGTTAGCAATAACACAGCATCTAGTTTGAACAACTTCCCTTGCCTTTTACCTTTTCCAATCAAGACATCCTTCCTTTTGATCATACAAGCATCCCCATCAAACTCCACCTTGAGGCCCTTACTTAGCATTTGACTCACACTAAGCAAATTCTTGTCTATAGATGGAATAAACAAGACATCCTCCAAATGAACATTCCTAATTGTAGAGACAGAAATAGGAATTGTGCCAATCACTTTGATTGCACACTCACCATCATTGGTCGTGTAGATCACCCTCTTGTCTTCTCCATATGCCAACAAAGAAGTGAAGTACCCTTTGTGAAAGGTGGATCATTTGCATCTTGAACATCCAAACCATCCTCATCAAGAGTAAGATTACCTTGCTTGTCTCCTTGATCTCTCTTCTTCTTGTAGCACTCACTTGCAAAGTGTCATTTGATGCCACAATAGAAGCACTTGAGCTTTGACTTATCTTTCTTGCCCTTCAAACCACTTACTTTTGGTTTTGCCCTTGAATTTGCCCTTTGTGCACATAGCATCCTCTTGAAGTGTCAATGTATATCCACCTCTTGCTTGAAGCCTATATTCCTCATTGATCAAGATCTCTTGAAGATCCATCAAACTTGGAAAAGTCTTTTTAATAGCAATACTTTGAACAATGTTAGCATTAGCATAAGACATGCCATTAAGAATCACTTGAAGAAGCTCTCCTTCCTTAATGCTTTGATCAATGCAAGACAACTCATCATTCAATGCTTTCATCCTCAAAACAAAAGTACTTGGAGTCTCTTCACTCTTTTGCAAATAAGAAAAAATTTGCCTTCTTAGAGTCAACACTCTAGAAGTAGACTAATTCCAAGCTTCCAAAGATGATGTGCACTTACCAACTTCCTTGAGAAGCTCATTGGTAACATTCATCTTTATCATGTGTAGAGCTTTCTTGGCCCTCTTATCATACCTCACTTGATCTTGTTGTGTTGCTGGTCTCTCCTCCAAACCTACAACAATATCCAAAACGTCATTCATCTCAAGAACTGACTCCGTCTTCACTTTCCACAATGAATAGTTGCTTGAGGTAAGTCTATCATTGGCTTCCAACATGACTCCAATTGAGGTTGCCATGTAGCAATGACCTGATCTTCTCTTTCAACCTGTTTCAATGCACAAAGCACTCATTTGAACAACAACAAATTTTTTCAAAAGAAATCACCAAGATTTGAAACTATCTCAAAAATTCTCTTCTAACACTTATACCAAGCAAATCAACACATAGAATTATGAAATCTTGATCAAGCTATGACCTGTCCTCAATTTAATGACACTTCCTACGATTGAAACACACTCAAATGAAGTCCAGCAACCTCACTATCTAGAGATCCAATCAAATTAGGATTTTGACAAAATCACAAAAAATTGATTTTTTCAAATCTACATGCAAATGCTAAAAACTGATTATGCAATCTGATAGCCACCACTGAGGCTGATTTCATGATCCAAAAATCTGCCAAATCCAGTATGTGAATTCAAAAATCGGAATTGATCAAGTTTGAAAAACTATTTAGGGTTTTGATCTACAAAAGATCCGATCTACAAAAGCAAAAAATTTGATTTTGGTGTAGAATCTCCTCTAGCATGCTCTAGCCTTGATATCTTCACCAAATCATTGATAGATCTAATTTCCTCCTTTATAACCTAAAACCACAAGCTCTGATACCATGTGAAAGTTTTCAGATCATTAAAATCCAAACCACAAACTCGCCTACAAACTTTCCCACACTTTCAAAAAGTGTATTTAAATGAAATTTAGACTAATGAACTTTGAAAAGTTATTCTCTAAGTCTAAAACAAGTTTTGTCCTCAATATGCCAAATATGGAAATATTGACAAAATGATCAAACTAGTTGAATCTTTCACAAATCGCATAAGAACCGCAATCGTCAATCTTGCGATTGCTTACGGTCTGTTCAACTTCCTCACGAATATGGCTTCTCATCAACCAACCTGCCTATTCTAATTTCATAATATCAATAACTCTAAAGCGACTTGGCCTAACCTATCTACCTAACCATGTAATTACATTTTCCATTGCAAATACATAACTAATAAAACTTCAATTACATTTGATTCCAACTCATATTTACAATGTATATTCTTATGGCCAAAATAGGCCTAACAACAAGTATAGTGCACCAATGGATAGTAGAACCCAAGAGAACCATGTATAAGCATGAACGAGATAAGAGAGAGAGAATTTGATCTCTTTCCATGAGTTACATACTTTTATAGCAGACCTAAATTCAAATCTTGGTTTCCCTCCATAATGAGAACCCTACTATTTTGTGACTAGATTCAATGTATCTACAACTCAAATTGAATCTATCTAAAACGCGTGTTCTATAGGTTCCCACACTTTCCAAAAGTGTTTATACAAATTCTTCTAGACTAATATAACTTTGAAAAGTCAAACTCTAAGTCTAATATGAAAATTGGCCTCAATTGCCAAATATACAAATATGACCAAAATAGCAAAACTAGTTGAAATCTTTCACACTCCCTCTTCAACTAGTTTAAGCATAGACTTTGAAAACAAGCCCTTTCCCAATGCTTTAAAGTACCACCCATAATTGATATAGAGAATAGTGTCCACTTTCCAATGTACTTTATGTTCCTAATCTCACAAAGAATGTGATTAGTGTTGGAAAGTTATTTGATGATGCTTTTGAAGTGGAATTCAATGTCAATAGTTGTTTCATAAAGAAAGAAGATAAGATCCTTGCATGTGGATCTAGATATGGAGGCATTTTCAAGCTAGATGTGCATGAAAATGCAAGTGCAAGTGATGTTGCATTGATGACTTATGTTTCCAAGGAGGAGTTATGGCAAAGGAAGTTGCATGTTACCAATTTCAGATCTATGCCTATTATAGTCAAGGAGATCATGCACTAGCTCAACATCACGTATGCGCTCACCAATAGAATGTAGTTCATCCCTCATTGTCTTGATTCTGCTCATGTACATCTGAATGTGCCCTCCTTGCTCCATTTGGGCACTATTCAGTTTTGACTTCAAAAACATAATCCTTGATGGATTTGACATCTTGAACTGCTCCTTTAGCACATCCCATGTCTGTCTAGGTGTAATGGCATCACTTATGTGGATAATGATGTGGTCTTTCACTGACAAGTTGATGAAGGTCAAAGCTCTCCTCGCCTTCCTATCGAACACTTTAATGTCTGTTTAATTTGGCAGTCTTCTCTCATCACCTGTGACGACATCCCACACTTCCTTATCTATCAGTATGTTTTTCATTTTGAATTTCCACACTGCATAATTAAAAATCCCGTCCAAATTGTTATTTTTTGCTCAAAATGGACTCTCCCATGTTTGCCATCACAAAACTGCCTTAAACTGCAACTGTAGGCCTAAATGTGTTCTGAGTACAATGGCAACATTAGTAGCTTATTTTAATGCCCTGCTAAAATTTTACACCAGGGCATCCCACCGCTTAGGTGGCATTTCGCAAGCCAAGTTGCTTTTCAAACGTGAAATGCTTCTCACCTCACACTCCTGACTACCCGCTCCCTGAAAGGGCCAAAAGAGATTTGATGTCCATTGAGTGATTTCTCCATCACAATCACTCTGTTTTGTGGTACCGTACTTGCAGATACAGTCTAGGTGCCCTTCGTTTGGAGTCCTAGCCCTTTGTTTGGCCAAAATAGGCCAAGGGAGGCCCAAACTAGAGATTTTTCAGCTTTTTGAACTGCTTCTTTTTTATGAAGTCCAATAGCCTTCAAAATGACTTTCACTAGTCAGGCCCTTTCAATGGATTTCCATATAAAAAATTTTAATGAAATTTTTCTATATATGGCCTTCAAAACTTCACCCTTTCAAAGTCCATCATCACCGTTGAAGTAGATCCAACGGCCCCAACAACAAGTAATCTTTGTCGTTGATCGGATTTTAACTTCCATCGATGATTGTCAATGATACCGTGAGTCGAACCAGGCCCTTCGAACCGCTACTCACTCAAGTACACTATGGACTTACTCCACTTGGTCACGCGTGCTCAACCGCAAGCTCTTTGGTTCCTCTCTTCACGTGGCCATCTCTGTCTTTATAGATTTATGGCTATGGCAGCCTGCACCCTACTCAGTCCACGACCATCCACGGCCTTTTGGAATTAGCTTCCTTGCACCGGGGCACACTTCTGTGACCATTCATAGTGTTGAAAACAGACTTCTCTAGAAAGAAGATTGAGATTTTGTAGTGCAAAATCCTAAGCCAGGGTTCTTGTACTTTTCTTCTCACCTAGCAGCCTCTGTACAGCTCTTCAACAACCAAATCCTCTTGCTTTGAGGTCACCCTACAGCTGGTGATCCGCAGCTTCAAACCCTTTGTCAACCAGTATCCGATTGGATGCACACCGACTACAAACGCCAAGCAGCCTCTTTACGGAATTTTTAGAATTCTGCCTCTCCGCTTTTTAGATTCAACTGACAAGACCTGTCTCTGAATCCTCTCATAGCTTCAATCTTGGCAAGCTTTTGTATGCTAGAAGTTGTGCACTAGTGCTTAACTTTCCGTCTTCAACCCACCGTAAACCCCGAACTCTCAAAAGACTTCTCTTCTCTTGAAGCTCTCTTCAATGGCGATGTTGTTCTGTGTACACTCCATGTACGGCTCTGATACCAACTTAGAATTTGCTTCAAACAGGGACACAAATCATGCTACACAGTAACACAAACAGAAAGCACTCTCCACACCAAGCTCACCTAGCAACTCTATTTTTCAAAACAAAAATACATTGTACATATAGTTCTTCACTATGGCAACCCATGCATGGCCCAAGTTGCCATCGATGGGACGCGTGTCCCATCGACTCGCCTCATGGCAAGGCCAACTGATCCTTATCTACTGATAGGACCCATAGTACAGTAACACAGTAGTTCTACTTTAATTCTAACTGTTATATCCTTTTATAACAGGTCCAAATCTAAATTCAAACTTTGGTTTCCCTCCATATTGAAAACCCTACTATTTTTGTGACTAGATTCAATGTATCTACTAGTCAAATTAAATCTCTCTAAAACTCGTTTTCTATAGTTTTCCACACTTTCCAAAAGTGTTTATTCAAATGCCTTTAGACTAATATAACATTGAAAAGTCAAACTCTAAGTCTAATATGAAAATTGGCCTCAATTGCCAAATATACAAATATGGCCAAAATAGCAAAACTATTTGAAATCTTTCACAAAAACTAAGTGTCATAAAGCCTTGCTCTTGGGTAGAGAGATAATCCAAGTACAAAAACTCATGTAGAGAGAGAAAGCCAAAAAATCTCTAAATGTAGAAACACACTAACTCCAAAGAACTTACATAGAATTGATCTAATACTCATACATGTAGCAACTAGAGGTGAAGGAGAGTGAAGCATGATTGTACCCCTTCTTTTTGTCCTCTAAATGTGATTGGATTAGTGACGCATGGACCCTTAATTTTGATTGGACCAATTTCGTGGATCTCTTAGTTGTGATTTGTCACATGATCTCAATACAACACATAGGAAGGTGTCACTAGCCCTCTACCATCATGACATGTGTCAAGTGCCTAACTTACTCTTGGATTTGGCCTAATCATCATGTGGCATGTGTACTTGCTCAAGTTATCTCTAATGCCAAAATTGGCCTACTCACCTACTAACATGTATAATCACACAAAAAAGTCAATATAGCCCCTAACTCAACCTAGATAATTTTTTCTATTTTTCACACGTCTCCTAAAAAGGTATCTATTTTAAAATAATCATAGAACTTGTTGAGTAAATTATTTGGTGTGAGAAGTAGCCAAAGAATATTTGGATGAAGCCAATTCACCATTGCCATGAGAGGATCTCCTTGATGGAAATCCAATACCACCTTCCTTGATGATCATTCCACCATTCCTTCCATGCTTGAAAAAGGCTTTTGATTTGAAAGCTCCTCCCCTTTGAAAATGGCTGCACCATGATGGAAATTCGAGGCCTCCATGCCTCATAATCACCAAGAAGATCAAGGTCACAAGATAGGCAAAAAGGCTGATTGCCAAGATTTTGCACTCTAGCTTGACTAGTCCACATAAAATGAAATTTTTGCATGATAGATCTAATCTTGAAATCAAAAAATATCTTGATCTTATTGAGGCTACATACTTGCTCAAGGATGTGTCATTTGTGTATGATTCACTTAATCCCAAGAGAAGTTTACAAATTGCCTCAAAATAAAAAAACAAGATTTTTCACACTATGAGAGATTACCTCATACTTGCTCTTACAAGGTCCAAGAGCATAGATTTGATGACACAACCACTTGCTTTATATATGATTTGGAATCATATCTAAGCCATCAATGACAAGAAATATGTTCATACAAGAGGCATAATCAAGACTAGCATTGTCTCACTCCAACTTTGAGATGTACAAATCTCATAAAAGCAAGACGGTACATCAAATATTGGAAAAAAAGAAAAAGTGAATATGTTGAGGTAGATACCACCTGAAAATTTCCTCTCTTTTCCATGAAATGTGAGCCACAAAGACTCGGCCTTGCCTTTTGAAGATCTCCTTGGAGCTAGGAGGTGAAAAGACTCCTCCTCAAGTCTTGGCAACTCTCTATTATGCATTTGGATTTTTGGTAGATATGAGTATTCTACCATCATCCTCTTGATTGAGATGAGATCCTCCTTATTCCCTACATGCAAAGAAATTTTTACAAAACATATGGATCTAAAGATCCCCAAAGTATCAACTATTGCAATCTTCTTGTCAAGCACCATTGATAAGAGATACGGCCTCCAATTTAAGTCTTCAATGAAGAAGTCACATAAAAAAGCACCATCTTTGCTTCTACTTGTTTTGTTTCTTTTCGTAGTTTTTGTTTTGCATCCATTTTGTGCTTTGCGGTCCTGGAGGTGTATTTAGGATTCGCGAGTATGTCGCAGCCTCAAAAGTGGCAAATGAGGTAGTGTGGTTGTGGATGATGTTGGAGGCAATCGGGATACCACAAGACTCTTAAGCGTAGCCATGGACAAAAAAGGCCATTTGTTTTGTTATTATGATATAAAGATAATACTTTTACGGGAAAAAAACAACTATGGAAGCCTCTCAAGAGGCCTTGTCTACAAACATTCAGGTATGACTTCTCATTATCAATTCGCATGCGAATTCTTCAATATACAAACAAGAATGGGATAAGTACTTTATGACAAAACCCTTTTTTACGTTCTTCAATATACTTCCTCCTTTTTGCTAAAGAAACGACTTAAGAAAAAGATATTATTTTCCAAAAAGAAAAGTTTACTAACGAATTCTCAAAGAAACCCTTGTCAAAGAACCTTACAATAAGGACTCCAATAAGACAATCTTAGACAACATAGAAATGCGTAACCTACGTTGTTTTTACAAAAGGGTTAGAATGGCATGGATCTGTCCTAATACCTAGTAAAGACACTGGAAATCATTTACAAAATAACTAATCATGTCTTTCCAAAGCAATCTCCCCATACCATGGTTGTTACATGATTTCTATATAACAATCATGACATTATTGTACCCTACCCTGTTAAGTGTTACTTTAGACCTTTGGTGAGATACAACTGGAAAGCATGGATATGCTCAAGAGTATGGACAGTAGTGCATGACAGACCTTGCTCTATAAGGGTCACTTGGGTTAGCGTAGCATGGATTTGCTCTAATACCAGCACACGTGTCCACACTAAGTCTTTTGGCTAAGCAAAACGTAAACGGTTAAAACTTTTCATAATCCTGTTAAAACTAAAAATGAACTGATATGGACCAAATGCCCGTAAGCTGATCAGCATGGCACTTGTCCTGATATGGTAACATAACGGCTATAGAAAGATCTGTCTCAGATCTGTCTACTTTGAAAATTTCAAAGCAATCAGAGCCAGGATCAAAAAGTTATTAAGGAAAAACCATCGCAAAGGGCCTAAAATCACACTTTTGGCCAAAAAAACTGATCAGATCCTCAAGGACCCAGATAGAATTCCACAAATCCATCAAGATCCAGCTACTCTGGACTTTCCCATCAAATGAATCTGAGATCCGGATGATCAATAATAGCCAGAACGGGAAATCAAACACCAAACCATCCTAGAGTTGCAACAACACGTATTGAACCAAAATCGGAACCAGCAGCAATGGAACCAATGGGTCAACTTGTACTTGTTGCACCCTTGCATGCAGTTCAGAGTGTTGGATTTATCTCCTTTACTTCTCCTAAATCCTATATTAATCTGATTACAGCTCTGATTACAGCTCTGTTTGCTCTACATTCAAATTTGTGTCAATATTGCTATGCCTTTCTACATTCTGTCTGACTTTCTTATTGCTTAATTAGGTAGTTTGTTTTTCATGAATTATTATTAGTCTATGTCTAGCTGTTCACGAGAAATTATCTTTTTGATATTTTGTTGTTCAATGTTTGGCTACGTAATCAGATCGAACATGATTTCTATCACTAACATTCTGTTCGAGTCTGATAGGCATAGTCATGCTTAAGGAAAGAGTGAGATAGCTCATTCCACTGCACACGAACACTTTCCTTTCGAGTTCGCTTCTTTTCGTGTTCATTTTTTTTCGAGCTATTTTTTGTTTCTCACACTCGTCTTTCCCAACATGGTATCAGAGCTATTTTCGTAGCCTGATAAGCTTCCACAGTAACAAGACTCTACTAGCCGATAGAGTAATTGTCTTCTTGTTCTGTAATTTAGCATCAGATTTTCATACTTAAGTCACCGATAGTTATTCCTATCACCTAGACTAATCTTCCACATGGATTCCCAAGGGAAAGCCAGTCCTATCATGGACAAGCTTGATGGAGCCAATTACCATCTGTGGAAATTTAAGATGAAAATAATGCTAATGGCTAAATAATTGTATGTCGTTGTTATAGGTGCAGAAGGGAAACCCGAAGCAGATGACACAGCAATCTCCAGATGGAAGCTGAAGGATGGAAAGGCTTTCGTGTTGATCATCCTCAATATTTTGGATACTCAGATCGGCCATGTATCCAAAGCCTAGACATCCAAAGATGTCTGGGAAATTTTGAGCACATTATATGAAGTGCGAGATATAGCTTCCAAGCTACATCTCAGGAAGAAATTTTACTCCCTCAAGATGGCGAGTGGTGATTCCCTGCTCAATTCAAGAACCTGCTGAAGCAAATGACCATTGTCAAATCTATCATCAACGATCAAGACACAGTGATGCAACTGCTTACAAGCTTGTCAAGCTCATACGATAGCTGGATGATGATCATCACGACACATCCAGAACTGACTCTTTCGACAGCTGGATGATGATCATCACGACACATCCAGAACTGACTCTTTTGACAGTCATTACAATGTTGTTGCAGGAAGACACGCGGAGGAACAAAGCCTCAAGTTCCTCAGCTGATTCTCATGCCTTGTACACGAACAAGAGCATGACTAAAAGAGGAAGAAGAAAGGTCCAAAAAAATCAAAGCAAGACCAAAAACCAGCACATCACAAGGAACAGTCGAATCCACAAACAAAGAAAAAGTTGTTCTGCAGATACTGCAAGCGAAACAACTACAAAATTTAAGGCTGTCGGATATTACAAGCTAAGAACAACAACAAGGGTCAGTCAAATCAAGTGGCCAATGTGAAAATTGTCAACATTTCCTAGCTAGTTTGAGGCCTAAATTGGCTAAAATTGTAAATAGTTTTGGTTCTGGAGTTTCACACGTGTGAACCAGGCCACAATGTTTTTATTTACTGTATTTTTTCAGTATGATGAAGTGTCAAACTTCATACCCTTCAAAATGAGACCATTTTGATGTATTTTGGTCATATAAGCCATTTTTAGCTATTTTTCCTATATAGGGAATATCTAGGGTCAAGTACCTTCTAGAGAGAGGAGAGAGAGTCATCTTCCTCATCCATAAATAGTAGGGAAGTCATGGAGAACAGGTTGGAGAAACCTTTTGTATGCTTCATTGAGATCAATAGATCATTGTCATTGTTTCTTCCTCCATTGAGAGCATTGTTGTGTGTATTGTCTTCAAGCTATTGTGTATGATCTTAGGTGCTTTCCAAAAGTGGTAGGCTGATGTATTATGGACTGTATAATACTATTTTGGGCCGCACTTGATGTTTATGGAAGTTTCCATTTGTGATAAATGCATTTTGATCAAGTTCTTTGCATTCTAGGTAGCATAGAATGTGTTGCCAATTCCTAGCTTATGTAGTTTGGAGTGCAAGCATTCAAGCCAATGATCTTGGAGTTTAGATCCACTTAGGATCTGTATTTTTCACATGGTATCAGAGCTGGTTGGCTTCTATTTACAGTAAGTATTCCATTTTTGGTGATATTTGGATGTTTGATCAAGTTCTAGCATGATTTTGCATTGCTTTGTTGATCAAATCTTACTAACCTTTGTTTTGTGAGTTGAACTTGTGGATCAAAAGCATATTTCAGGTCTATTGAAGATCAGAGGCTGAAAAGAAACTATTTTGGATCAGATCATAACACCTAATCATTTGTGATTGTGAGGCTTGTGCATATTCAATACTAACAATGTTCTTTTCAATCCTATTGTTGACAATCTCCATTCTTGGATGAACACTCTCCTTAAGTGGATGAAACTTCTCCTTAAGTGGATGACAAATGCTCTTTTGAGTGAGTTGTAATTCTCCTAAAGGCTGAGCAAAGCTCCCATTTGGATGAAAGATCCCCTTTTTTTGGGTGAACATATTGTAAGCTCCATTGTGAAGAGCATATTGTAAAGATTGTCATCAATTTTGGCATAAATTTTGGTGTACTTTGTTGAGCATGTAAGTAACTCTCCTTATGTAATTTGATTGGAGCATTTGCTGGAAGGTGTTAACCATTATGCAAGTGTGTTTTCAGGTTCTTAACAGGTTGAGGAACATTCTCATGTGAAGTGATCTTAGATCTACATCTAAACACCAAGATTTGACAAGATAGTGAAGCTAGTCTTGTGATTCACTAAGTGTGCTCATTCATTCACCTCTAAATCTTGTATTTATCACTTGCTGGAGTTTATAAACTTTTAGAAGTGTGGTTTACATGTGGTTTTACAGGTTGAATCAATATCTTAGTGTGTTGATCATATGTTGATCAAGTTTGTTCATTACTAGGTAATCTTGGCATCCTAGTTTTGGGTATTTTCTAAGAATGCAAGTAACTCTTCACACCATAACTTGATTTGGTCACTTGCTGGAAAGTTTGAGAGCTTAAGCAAGAGTGTGTTCAGGTTGGTTTGATTTTGTAATCCATTCTTAGTGTGTGCAAAGTGTTGCATGTGTTTCAATCTTCCTTTCTATGCTTGGAAACCATCTAGGTTCAAGATAGAAGTGTTTTAGGGTCCTAAATCTTCATAGATCTCTTTATCTATCATTTGTTGAGAGAAAAGTGAGTGCTAAGTGCTTTAGGACAAAACCTAAAAGTTGAAGAAACATTAGAATCATGGCTTCCAATGGTGGGATCATGCTAGAGTCTAGTGAAAGGTTGAGTTCATCAAACTACTCTACTTGGAAAGTGAGGATGGAGTCCTTACTTGAGTTGAATGAACTCATGGACATAGTTGCAGAAATTGAAGAGAGACCTCTCACACTTCAAGAGCAACAAAGGTTTGATAAGAAGGCCAAAAGGGCTCTTCATATCATTAAAATGAATGTTACAAATGAACTTCTCAAGGAAGTTGGAAAGTGTCAAAGTGCAAGTGAGGCATGGAATGCCTTAAAGAAGCTCTTTGAATCAAAGTCCACATCTAGGGTATTGACCCTAAGGAGACAAATATTTTCTAGTAGGCAAAGAGAGGGTGAAAGTGCTCATGCATTTATCTTGAGAGTTAAGTCCCTAAGTGATGATTTAGCATGCATTGATGAGAACATAAAAGATGGTGAAATAGTCCAAGTTATGTTGAATGGTTTGCTAAATGAACATGCTAACCTTGTGCAAAGTTTTGCCATTCAAAAAGTCTTGCCAAGTGTGGTTGACTTGCAAGAAATCTTATTGGCTGAAGAACATAGGTTGAAATCAAAGCTTGATGGTGCATCCTTGCAAGGTGGAGGTGAAGAGGCTTTCTTCACAAAAGGCAAATTCAAGGGCAAAGGTAAAGGCAAAGGGAAATGGTCCAAAGGTGGTAACTTTGATCATGATGATCACTCTTCCTCTTCCTCTTCTACTAAGAACAATAAGTCAAAGTTCAAGTGCTTTTATTGTGGGATAAAAGGTCATTTTGCAAATGAATGTTATAAGAAGAAAAGAGAGCAAGGAGAGAGGCAAGGAAATCTTACAATAGATGAGGAAGAACATAACACATGTGAATCACTTGTTATGACTTCAAGTTTGTTAGCCAACATAGATGATAATGATCCTTGGTGGATTGATAGTGGAGCCTCATCTCACATGACAAGACATAAGGAATACTTTACATCCTTATTGTCTTATGAGGGAGAAGGTAACATCATCTACACTGCAAATGATGGTCAATGTGACATCAAAGGCATAGGCACTATTCCTATTTCCCTTTCAACAAATAGGAAAGCAAATCTTGAAAATGTTTTGTACATTCCTTCAATCACTAAGAATTTGCTTAGTGTAAGTCAAATGATTGACAAAGGACTTGATGTGGAGTTCATTGGAGATGCATGTTTGATAAGTAAATGTGGATCCTTGATTGCTCAAGGTAGGAGGCATGGTAAACTTTTCAAGCTTGATGCATGTGTGATCTCTAATCATGAAGGATGTATGGCTAGGGAGCAATTGACAAACCAAGAAGTTTGGCACAAGAGGTTGGGCCATCCCAACTTCAAATCTTTGGAGGTAATGGCAAAGAAAGAGCTTGTTCTTGGTCTCCCTAAAAGTCTTGTTGCAAACAATAGTGTTTGTGAACATTGTGCCTTGTCCAAATCTCATAGACTTGCTTATTCTAGATCTACTTCTAGATCTAAAGAAGCTTTTCAACTTGTGCATTCTGATATTCATTCTTCTAGTACAACTAGCAATGGTGGGGCAAAGATGTATGCAACTTTCATTGATGACTTTAGTAGGTATACTTGGATCTATCTTCTTAAAAGTAAGGATGAAGTGTTTGCTGCATTTGTCAAGTTCAAGAATGAAATGGAAAACCAATTCAATACAAAGATCAAATGCTTAAGATCTGATAATGGAGGGGAATACACCTCAAATAGGTTCAAAGACTTTTGTATAGCACATGGGATTAAGAGGGAGATGTCTAGTCCTAGGACTCCACAACAGAATGGAGTGGCCGAGAGGAAGAATAGAACCCTTTGTGAATGTGCCAAGGCAATGAGACTACATGCTAATCTTGCTAAGTCTTTTTGGGGGGAAGCTTTAGCATGTGCTAACTATCTATGTAATAGATGGACAAGTGCTTCCTTGGATGGTAAAACTCCTCATGAGGTTCTTTATGGTAGAAGGCCGAGTGTCAAGCATTGTAGGATCTTTGGATGTACATGTTTTGTCAATATCACACTTGATGATAGAACTAAAGAAGATCCTTCATCAAAGAAGGGTGTGTTTGTTGGCTATAGTGAAGTAAGCAAGGATTACAAAGTGTACATTCCTTCTACAAAGAAAGTTGTCATAAGTAGGGATGTCATCTTTCATGAAGAGAATGTTTCCAATGTTGTTGATGTTGATGTTGATGTGCCTACTAATCATCATGATGTGCAAGATGTCTTGGATGAAGATGGAGATGCCACTCCAAAGCAAACTTCAAGGAAGACTCAAAGGCAAAGGGCTAAGCCATCAAGGCTAACCTATGATGAAAAAGGAAAGCAAGTGGTGGACAACTCTAACTTTGCTTTTCTTACCTCTTTTGATGAACCAACTTGTGTAGGTGAAGCAATTCAAAAGAAGGAATGGATCCAAGCCATGGATCATGAGCATCAAGCACTCATCAAAAGCAACACATGGAGGTTGGTAAAGCTTCCAAAGGACAAGAAGGCAATTGGTTGTAAGTGGATCTTCAAGATCAAGACAAATCAAGATGGATCAATCAACAAGTACAAGGCAAGGTTGGTGGCAAAGGGGTATGCTCAAGAATATGGTATTGACTATGATGAGACCTTTGCACCCGTGGCAAAGATGGTAACTATTCGAATCCTAATCTCTCTTGCAACTCTTTATGATTGGGATATGTGGCAAATGGATGTTACTAATGCCTTCTTGAATGGTGATCTTGAAGAAGATATTTACATGGAGCAACCCGAGGGCTATGTTTCACATGATGAGCCTAATCATGTGTGCTATATCCAAAAGAGTTTGTATGGGCTAAAGCAAGCACCAAGGAGTTGGTATGCTAAGCTCAATTCCTTCTTACTTTCTCAAAACTTTGTTATGAGTGAGTATGATCATTCTCTCTACTTTAGATTGAATGAAAATGATATCACTTTACTTTTGATCTATGTTGATGACATTATCTTAAGTGGTGGTAACAATCTAGATATAGATGAAATCAAGATGGCACTCAAAAGAGAGTTTGAAATTCAAGATCTTGGTAAACTTCATTATATCTTAGGAATAGAGATTATTAGAACTTATAAATCTACATTCATATGTCAAGAAAAGTATGTTAACTCTATTCTAAAAAGGTTTCATATGGAAGATTGTAAAGTTGTTTCTACTCCTATGGAATCAAATGTAAAGCTAACTACAAGAAGTAATGAAAGATCCTTCAAGGACATTACTCTCTATAGAAAGCTAATAGGATCTCTTATATGGTTAACCATCACAAGACCTGATCTAAGCTTTGTGGTTGGTAAACTAAGTCAATTTATGCAAGATCCTAGTGAGGCTCATTGGAAGCTAGGAAAGAGAGTACTTAGATACATCTCGGGATCTAGAGATTTTGGCATCTTGTATGGAGGTACTACACCTAACCTTTGTGGATTTTCAGATTCAGATTTTGCAGGTGATCAAATGGATAGGAAGTCAACAAGTGCCTTTGCAATCTATCTTGGAGATGGAGTGGTCTCATGGCTATCAAAGAAGCAACCAACTATCTCTCTATCTTCCACCGAAGCCGAGTACAAGGCATTAACAACATGCACCAAGGAGATTCTTTGGATCAAGAGGATGTTATTGGATCTTCACTTGCTGGAACCAGAGAAGACTCCAATCATACTTTGTGATAACCTTTCAGCCCAAAGCTTGGCAAGCAATCCTGTTTTTCATGCAAGGAGCAAGCACATTGAGATTGCTCACCATTTTGAGAGAGATCAAGTCATTGCCAAAGAGGTGGAGCTTCAACATGTCTCTTCAAAGGAGTGTGTGGCTGATATCTTCACCAAACCATTGGGAAAGGACCTATATTTAATGCATAGATCTAATCTTGGAATGTGCTCAAAGACTATGTTGAAACTAGCATCCAATGTTGAAGAGGGAGTGTGAAAATTGTCAACATTTCCTAGCTAGTTTGAGGCCTAAATTGGCTAAAATTGTAAATAGTTTTGGTTCTGGAGTTTCACACGTGTGAACCAGGCCACAATGTTTTTATTTACTGTATTTTTTCAGTATGATGAAGTGTCAAACTTCATACCCTTCAAAATGAGACCATTTTGATGTATTTTGGTCATATAAGCCATTTTTAGCTATTTTTCCTATATAGGGAATATCTAGGGTCAAGTACCTTCTAGAGAGAGGAGAGAGAGTCATCTTCCTCATCCATAAATAGTAGGGAAGTCGTGGAGAACAGGTTGGAGAAACCTTTTGTATGCTTCATTGAGATCAATAGATCATTGTCATTGTTTCTTCCTCCATTGAGAGCATTGTTGTGTGTATTGTCTTCAAGCTATTGTGTATGATCTTAGGTGCTTTCCAAAAGTGGTAGGCTGATGTATTATGGACTGTATAATACTATTTTGGGCCGCACTTGATGTTTATGAAAGTTTCCATTTGTGATAAATGCTTTTTGATCAAGTTCTTTGCATTCTAGGTAGCATAGAATGTGTTGCCAATTCCTAGCTTATGTAGTTTGGAGTGCAAGCATTCAAGCCAATGATCTTGGAGTTTAGATCCACTTAGGATCTGTATTTTTCACAGCCAATGCAGCTATAGAAGCTCCATAGCCCATTCAAAAAGCAGATCATGATGCCTTTATAACCAGCCATCATGGAGCATCTAGCGACAATTCTTGGTTTTTGGATTCCGGTGTCACTCAGTCTCATTAGTTGTTTCAAGTCCTATACACCCTACAGTACCAACAAATATGTTCACCTTGGCGATAATAGCACACAAGCTATTAAAGGTGAAGGTATTGTAAGATTGAGCTTTGCAAATGATCAATCTAGGCTACTTTCTAAAGTTCTGTATGTACTCAGCTTATCTACAAATTCTCTGTAAGCTAAACCATAGATCTAGGACATAAAGTAGAATTCGAATGTGATCAATGCAAAGTAGTTGATAGGACATGCAAGATTGTAGCACTCAGAAAGAGGCATGGATACTTGTATAGATTAAGTCATTGCTTTTTTGCCTCTAATCAGGCACTCAATACTTCTATTCAAGCAAATAAAAGTTTACTTTGGCATTATAGACTTGGTCACTTGAATCATACTGTTGTACAACAAATGTCTAGACATTCTATTATTCTTGATCTAGACTATCCTCATGATAAAGTTGAGTAACCTGTCTGTCAAGACTGTCTAGTTGGCAAATAGACTAGAAAACCATTTAGATCAAGCCATCAGCATACTGCTAAAAGATTGTTAGACATTGTACATTCAGACATTTGTGGCCCGATGAAAAATCTTTTGCTGAAAAATGCAAAGTATTTTATAACTTTTATTGATGAATTTTCCAAAAGGACTATGGTGTACTTTATCAAAAAGAAATCACAAGCCTTCAATCGCTTCAGAATCTTCGAGGAGCGTGCAAAAAAAGAGACTAGAAGGACGATCAAGGGCTTAAGGTCAGACAATGGTGGAGAGTACATCTCTGCTGAGTTTAAGGAGTACCTCCAGAGCCAAGGCATTGAGCAGCAATTCATCACTCCTTACAGTCCTCAGTCAGATGGCTTAGCCGAGAGGAAGAACCGTACTCTGGTTGAATCAGCCAAATGTATGCTAGCGCATGCATCGCTGCCCAAGAGCTTCTAACTCAAAGCTGTCTCCACTGCAGCTTATGTCCAGAACAGATGCTCGACCAAGGCCCTCTTAGGCAAAACACCCGATGAGGTGTGGACAAACTCTAAGCCTTCTGTGAAGAACCTAAGAGTATTCGGATGCGTTGCCTACAAGGAAGAAATTCGACTTCCAAAGGCTCAAGACCATCCTGATTGGATATACTTCATCTGATAGCACATACAAGCTGTATGATCCTGATACCCAGCAAGTTTTGTATAGCCGGGATACGGTCTTTATCGAGGATCAGTTTGTTGACGTCAAAGGCAAAGATATTGTTCCAGGAGAACCTTCATCACCTGCCATTGACACGACAATCAGAGCTTCGGGCTCATGTGTGTCCATTATCGACCCACTATTTGACAGCGAATCAAACGAAGACGTTGCTGCTACCCAGCAACAAGTCCCAGGAGTGGTTCTTCAGTCGATTCCTCCCAGAAGATCAAGCCGAGTGCGCACACAGCCCACAAGGTATACTCCCGAGTCTGCATGTCTCTTGATACGAGAACCGACAATAGTCAAAGAGGCACTCAGCCAACCAGACTCTGATCTCTAGAGAGAAGCTATGGACAGAGAGTATTCCTCTATGATCAAGAACCAACTTCAAGATCAAATACAATGCCAATGGAGCAATTGATTGAAAGAAGACAAGATTGGTAGCATGAGAATTCACTCAGATCCCTAACATCGACTACTGAGACTTTCAGTCCTGTAGTCAAACATTCGTCGATCCGAGCACTCTATCATATGCTGTAATTGACAACCTTGAAGTGCACCAACTTGATGTACAAACAGCTTATCTGAATGGAGTTATACAAGAAGACATCTACATGATCTAGCCCAAAGGATACGTTTTGGAAGGTATGAAGAATCATGTCTGTAAGCTCCATAAAGCACTTTACGAATTGAAACAGTCTGCTAGAGCTTGGTTTCAAAGGATCAACACATTCCTCATCGAACAAGGATTCCAACCAAGCACTGTTGATTGCAACGTCTATTCCAAGTCGGTGCAACAATCCTTCATTATCATCACCTTATACATGGATGATACGTTGATTTTCAGCAACAACACCAATTTGGTCAAGGATTCTAAATAGATGTTGTTTTCAGAGTTCAACATGACTAATCTACGCGAAGCTCACTTCTGTCTGGCCATTCAGATCCACAGAGACAAAGTGAGACGACTGATCTATATCACTCAACAAAGGTATCTTCACAATGTTCTTAACATATACAATCGAATAAATTGTAAATTAGCTCACTCACCGATGGATCCAGGCCTATATTTGTCGAAGGACCAATGTCCCTGGACCAAGCAGAAAGAGGAGCAGATGAGAGAGTATCCTTATCGATTGACATTTGGATCTCTCATGTACACAATGGTCTATACAAGACCTGACATCTTTTTTGCAGTAAGCTCACTCAGCCAATATATGGCTAATCCTGGCATTATCCATTGGAAGGCTCTCATAAGAGTCATGAGGTATATTCGAGCTACAATGGACCAATGCATCTGCTATGGAGAAGTCAGCAATGACAATCTTCATTAGCTCAGTGGATATTTTGATGCAAGCTGGGGAGGAGATGTAGACAATCATAAGTCCACATCTGGATTTACATTCTTCTTCAACGACGGTCCTATCTCATGGAACAGTCGTAAGCAAACCTCTATTTCTCTTTCTTCTACAGAAGCAGAATACATTGTTGCTTCCCAATCTATTAAAGAAGCGTTTTGGTTGACAAATTTACTATTAGGACGTTAGTTTGTATCAATACAATCCCACAATTATAGTCTATGATAATCAAAGTACTATTGCCTTATCGGCCAACCCTAGATTTCACTCTAGGAGTAAGCACATTGAAATCAGATATCACTACATCAAGGTCAAGGTTCTCAACAAGGAGATAAGCTTAATGTACTGTAGAATGTAGGACTACCAATGGTGCCCTTATAGAAAAGCTAAGGTACCTTGTAAATGAGTTTTTAAGGCATTTGTCAGAGTGTCACATCTTTTGCATTTTTACCAACATTAATTTCAGCAAAGGCTGACGTCGCGGCCTTCTCACGCTCATCCCCATGCACTGTGCAATTAGATTTGACAACGACATCAGCCACACACAATTTCTCACAAACAGCACATCCACTTTGTACTTTCTTTATCTGCACACCTATAAAATTATATATATATTGAATACCATCTACGTATTGAGCGATAATACATCAGAGCAACAACCAACAAGCATAACAACATCAGAGGCTTATCAGAGAGAGACGAAGTAGATGCTTTTGCACATCGATTCTTTGTATTGTCAGTAATAGACTTATCACCTTTTATAGATTGGATTAGCTTTGTGTTATCTTTCTTTGAAACTGGGTGGATATTCGCTTCGTGATAAACACTCGTACGTATGAGAGATCGGACTTTTTACCTATCCACATTTTTTATGGTGTCTTGTTATCCAACGCTGTCGTTGTTGATTTGTTCTGCAGGTGTACAACTACAGTTATTGCCTTAGTCCAGAATTGACTTGGCAATTGAGCTTGTGCCATCATGCATCTGGCTCCTTCGACTAGCATTTTGTTTCTTCTCTTTGCAACACCATTGTAATTTGGTGTCTATGCAGGAGTGAACTAGTGTTCTATCCCCTGTTCCTCGCAGAATTTTGAGAATGTTTTGCTTTTGTATTCACCTCCATTATTAGATCTAAGGATTTGAATCCTTTTCGAGGTGTGTCGCTCTGCAAATGCCACGAACTTCTTGAAAGAATCAAACACTTCAAATTTCTTCTTCAGGTGGTAGATCATGGTCATCCGGATGTAAGAACTTCTTTGGCTCTTCTTCCCTCATGCGTGAATGAAATTCGATGTTGCTTGTCTTTTTGACAAGCTTTACAGAACTCAGTTTCTTGATATCTTGAGACTTATGACTATATCTTTTTTGTACATGTCATGTAGGCTCCGCATGTTCGGATGATACATTCTCCTATGCCAGAGCTGATCTTCATTTTCTGATGCATTTAATATGCTATTAGAGTTTCTGATTATCTTGGTCTAGTAGAGGTTTCCTTCTTTGCATCCGACCGTCAGCAACTTGTTTGTTGTTTTCTCGATCATACGGCATGTGTTGCAGTTGAACAAAACTCGAATACCAAGATCTGTCATCTCGGAGACAGACAGCAGATCTTTTCTAAGTGAGGGCACGTAGAGTGCTCCTGGCAACTCTGCTTGCCCTGACAATGTTCGCAACTATAGAGTTTCGATGCCTTTGACATCGTGTCTGCTCCCATCACCTAGAATCACTGCTTTGTTATTTTCGAGCTCTCTGAAGTCGATCAAGGTCTTCTTGTTGCAGGTGATGTGTGATGTTGCTCCTAAATCAATGACTACATCGTAGTCATGTTCAGTGTAGTTGGTTGAAACTTCATCAAGTATTGTGAAGGCTTCATCACCTCTATCAACATCTTTGGATGACTCTGCAACGTTTGTCTTTTCAGCTTTGTTCTTTCTTTTTGGGTTGAACTTGCAGTCATATGCAGAGTGCCCTTTCTTCTTGCAGTGCATGCCAGGCATTGCTGGATTGAGCCAGCATTTGTTTGCCATATGGTCTGGTTTGCTTGTGATCGTAGGAAGAAGATTGTTGATTCGAGGACTTTGTCTTCTCGAATCTTGGCTTGTTCTTGTTCTTCTTCTTTGCTTTTGTGAAAAAGAGCCTTTTCTTGATCACTACTTCCCTCTCCTTCGTCTATCATCAGTCTCTCATCAGCGACACGACTGACTACTTTGTCGAATGTCATATCTGGTAGACTCAATATGAGCATGATAGGATGTCGGTAGAGATTTCATGAAGTACATCAGTTGTTGTGGTGCTGGGACCTGATGCTCTTGTCCTGATGCAGTGAGCTGAGCGAAGATCGTTCTGATCTTCTCAACGTGCTGATCCAACTGGTTGTCATCCCATCGTATGGATTGCAGCTGATTTTGAAGGTGCATGACTGAAGCTGCAGTTCTCACTTCATACTTCTGCTTTAATCTTTCCCACGCTGCATGGTTGCTTTCGCAGCCTTCAATCTACATGAGTAGGTCTTCATTTATGGATGAAACGATGATCGCCATTGTGCGCTCATCTTTTTTGATCCATTCAGCTATCCTCAGGTCTCTCTGTGGAGGCTGCACCTGTGAGAGTTTGGTCACTGACCAGATGCCTTCGCCATTCAGAAGTGTTTTGATTTTGAATTTCTAGATTCTGTAGTTTGCGCCATCGAGGCTGATTGTTACTCTTGTCTGGATTGTTGTAGCCATATTGTGCTGTCTAGTAAATCACTGCTTAGATATTAGTAATGATAACTTGTACGCTCTGATACCATGTCAGGAAACTGTCTTGTTTGTTTTCATTTTTGTTGTCACAAACACAAATTTGTGTTTTTGAATTTTCTTTTGTGCGAAAGCTTCACAGGAACCTAGACATGCGACTGCACATCACAGAACACATTCTATTCTAGCAATCAAGACAGATGGCACAAGACAAGGAGATGCACAAAAATAGAGCAACTGTATTATTAGTTTGATGTTGGGATCGTCAGTGTCTCACTCGTTGACGGCCTGACGCTTTGCTCCTTTTGCTGTGTTATGCTCGTTGGCAGACTTTCATGCACAGCTCTTTCGTTTCTAGCATTTTTCTTTTCTGCTCTACTCGCTATGTCTCTCTCTCTGTTCAATATTACAGAATTCTGATATTCAGATTCTACCTTATGATTTAGGAGAACAGTTTATATATCTCCAATGTGTGGAGTTTACAAGACAGCTAAAAATAGAGAATTACAAGACTAGTTAATGCTAATCAACTAATTAGTTACTCTCTGTCGTTGCCACTCGTTTCAGTTGGGCATGAAGTTTACGACTCCAAGCCCGTTAAGCTGCCAGCTGGCAGCGCAAAAGATTCCCCTTCATTTGTCTCATTTCCTTCGTTTCTTTCATAACCTTTCGTTTTGCGTCCCTTTGCAGTTGTTGCGGTCTTGGAGGTATGTTTATAATTCACAAATGATTCGTGAATCGTTCTTCTTTCGAGTCAAGGGACATTGACTTTCGCAAATTGTTCTCCATTCGACCTTTGCTTTGTGTTTGTGTTGCGACAAAGTTGCAGGAGTTCACCATTTCTGACCAGTTGTAGCCATTGAAGCCATCTAAAAAACTGTAGGCTTCTGTTCCAGCTATTCGATCCAAAACGCTTTTTGTGAAGGTTGAGAGAAAGTGATCGTTCTACATCACAATGTTAAGTGTCTTTAGATTGACACAGATTTGCATCTTGTCGTTCGTCTTGGGAACAATGATTGTGGGTGACACCCATTCTGTGTGCTCAATTTCATAAATGAAATCGGCATCGAGCAATTTTTGCACCTCCTGCTTGATTAGCTCAGTGTGGGTTGGCATTGCTCCTTCGACCAAAGGTATGGTGTGTTGGACTGCAAATGATGGAATTCCCTTGAGATCTTTGTAAGACCACACAAAGCAATCCTTATATTCCATCAGTAGTTTCTACAGCTTGGTAAATTGTGAGAGCGTGCATTGTGCTCCCACATGAACAATTTTGTCTTCTTCGCTTGGCTTTGCTAGATTCATCGGTTCAGTGTGAGCCACGATCCCTTGTAGAATTGTTCTTCTTTTTCTTTATTTGCATTAGGCTCCCATTGCACTTTTGGCAACATTATCACCACGTTGTCCAAAGTATAACTCTCGAAGTTTGATGGCACATCATGGGAAGGTGCCTTGCTCGTTTTCTTTGTTCGATTTGTGAGCGATAGCTCATGCATTGCTTCTGACATTCTTGAAGCTGATGTCAAAGCTTGGTCGGATGATCCTTGAGCTAGAGGCTCAGCAACTTTCTTCTTTCCACGTACATCATTGACTATTGTTGCATCCTTGCCCACTTTCTGGTGAGATTCTTTGACATTCGCTACATGGTCCCGAGTGTCTTCATCCATCGTGGCTATGGCCTCTTCTGGTAATTATTGAAATTGAAAAATAATGTATCTTGACTTTAGGCTTGCTACAAACTTTGTACTTTGCAAGTATGTTGTTTCATAAATGTAAATGCCAAATTTGCCCTAGATAGAACTCGAGCTATATGGATTTGACATATCTAGTTGGTTGAATACAACTTGCATATAGATTGTAGACTTAGAAATAGCATTCATATGCTTGTAGAAACTTGTGGCATATCACATGCATTTATTGTAAGTGATCCATAGTGACATGCAAGGCATGCACAAAGTGAAATGGACACATGCATGATGATTTGTACAGTTCTAGTTAGAAGTAGGACACTTGGTAAAAGTAGGTAGAGATACATGCATGAGATGTGACAAATGTCACTTAGACTGTAGTTTTCACTTTAGATGTGATTAAAAGGTGGATGGATGTGGTTCTACCTCGAGCTACCTCAAACTCCATAAATATGTGTAGCCATTCTCATAATTTTTTATGAAGAACCAAAGCTTTGTAGCTATTACATGCCATTTTGGATCTACACCATTTTGCTTGAATATTTCTATCTTTTTCTCTCTAACTCGAGTTGAGGCTAATGCTCATACACTAAATTCTTGTACTTTTGCACATTTTTAATTCAATGCTATCATTCTTTGATTCTTAGCATGCTAGATTATGTTTAAGCCATAAGTTCTGTACTAGGTCTTGCTATTCAATCTAGAATCAGATTATTGTGCTAATCATAAAGCTTAATAAGATCAATCATACTTGTGGATCATTCCCACACGTGTGAATTCTGGAAATTTTGTCATAAATCGCTCCACTTGATGACCTGATTGAATCTTTGCTTTTGTTGATTTTTCTTTAGTACATGTGTTTTCGATGGTGGTGTCTTGGAGACTTTAGCACATGGAGATTTCTAAGGTGGCTGAATTGGTATACGTTGGACTCCATAGTGCATAGGATACATGTTGTGTAGGATCTGCTCATCTGTCAGCTCAGCTCCCTCATCGTAGGACAATGCATGTTTCCAAGTAGCTAGATCATCCTCAACAGATTCCAGAATGGGTTTCGTTGACAGCCTTGCTACGTTCATCATAGTCATCCCATATGAGATAAGTTTGTCTAGGGCAAATCCTCATGGTAGTGATTCACTGGGCTCTGAATCAAAATCTGGATTTGGATGACATGTATGTCTAGCCATACAGTCAACTATTACTAACGCATCTAAAAAATGGTCTCTGTTTGTGAATCATATATGCATGTTACATTGTGCTCTTGCCAAGTTAGATTTGTGAGATAGATCTTGGATTTCAATCTATGTTTGATCTTTGTGAAATCACCACATCTTAGGAGATCATAATCATACACTTTTGGGGAGTCCAACACGTGTGAAATTTAACATGGTATCAGAGCCTATCTATGATATCCATGCATACATCAAGAGTGATGAAAAATCTGCCTTGAAATCAAGATCCAGAGAGTGTATTGCATCTCTATAGCCATCAAGGAGATTTTTGGATCATAGGGGACCAAAAACACATTGATCCATGTTGGGTACTATACATAATGTACTGCTTAGGCACATGTGAGATCGCCAAAATTTGAATGGTTGGTTTTCTCCAAGTTAGATCCAAATCAAGTGCCTGATAGCTTGTTGGAAAGCTACTAAAGTGTAGTTTCTAGTACAATTGATTTCATGTCAATTGAATGCGTATTGATGAAGTTATAAGCTTTCAAAGTGAGGTAGGTAGGGCACCCAACCTGGTTGGACACATCAATTTAGGCTCACATCTACCTTGTTTGATCCAAAAACTCAAGAAAAAGCTTGCCAATCTTATCTATTTGAGATCTAGACAAATTTTTGAGGTCATAGCCACATAGTTTCATGCAAATAAATTGTATTTGAGTCTTTTGTGGATGTTTTGTGTGCTTTTCATGTGCTTGAGTCAAGCTGACCCAAATTTTGTCCTTGCTTCATCTTTGGATGAGAGTTTCATCTAGTTTGAGAGAGATTGGTAGAGCTAGTGAGATTGATCTCACACCTAGTTGCAAGATCTCAAATTGGAGCTGGTATGATACCATTATTGCATCCTTTATTGAGAGAGAGAGAGAGAGAGAGAGAGAGAGAGAGAGAGAGAGAGAGAGAGAGAGAGAGAGCAACACTTTTTGATCCATTGCAAGACAATTTCTCAAGAAAAGATGGCTTCCATAGGTTCCTTTTTGTTGGAGCATGGTGAGAGATTGAACACCTCCAATTATGCCATTTGGAAGGTGAGGATGGGGTCCATTTTGGTACTTCAAGATTGAGATTGTGTTAGGACTTGAGGAGGATCCTCAAGTGCTCCAAGAGGTCCAAAAGTACAAGAAGAGGGCAGGATGGACCTACATATAAGGAAGATGAATGTTTCCAATGAAGTGTTGAGGGAGATTGGCTCATGCACGTCAATCAAGGAGGCTTGGGACACATTGAAATCCATTTATGAGGCAAGGAACACATCAAGGTTGCTCAGACTAAGGAAGCAAATCTTTCAAAGCTTCCAAAGGAGTGATGAGATTGCCTCAAATTATGTTTTGAGAGTCAAAAGTCTTCATAGAGAGCTTGCTTGCATAGGAGACCAGCTCAAGTGATCCTAAATGGGTTGAAGGAAAAATTTGACAATCTTGTCCAATCTTATGCAATCAAGTGTAGGGTGTGTAGAACGAGTGGTGAGCAGCCCTTCGCCTGTCAAGAAGGGTTAGAACACAAGGATAGGCTCCTAGCTATACTTAGTTGCTAGTTTAGATGCTTCCTAACTCTACTTTAACACTACCCCAACTTAACTCTACTTTCTCTAACTCTAAGCACAAGCATTCATCATGGTTGTAGGTGAGAGAGAGAGAGAGAGAGAGAGAGAGAGAGAGAGAGAGAGAGAGAGAGAGAGAGAGAGAGAGAGAGAGAGAGAGAAATGGAGGTTAGCTCAAGTGCTAAATATGTAGGCTAAAGTAGAAACCATAACTATTACAAACAATAACAATGAAAATGGAAGCAAAAAGCAAAACACAACAAGAGACAATAACAAGATTGATTAGCACTTGAGGATGCTTGCACTCCAATTTGGTAGAGTTTTCTCCTCTCCATAAGCATGTAAAATGGTTACAAATGGTGCCTTTTTATCTGTGGGGTGGCCCTTGCTGTTGCTTCCTATTGGCTACTTGCAAGAAGGAGGGATTGAGATCCACACCCTTCATAAGAAGCACAAACTAATCTATGGTGTAGAAAGAAACACACCCCACCTACCACCATTTGACCTTTGACTAATTACAAAAACTTAGGAACTTAAGTTTAACTTAACTTTGGTCTTCTAATATTATTTTTAATTACATGGCCCAAAGTCTAGTTTATACAAAAATGATTATGTACAAGTGCTCATTGGGCCATGGGCTTACGCATGCATGATGCCACGACCCTCGCAACTTATTTCTACTTTTTTCGACTATTTTATTTATTTACACGAGAATATCCCCAATAGAGCCTCCAACCTGAAGTAGTGTCGGCGGTCCCTCGGCACTATGGTGTTTAGTAGAGTTTCTGTTTTGCTCGTCGTTGTTGGATAATGTAGCTGGTAATTTTCTCCATGAAGGTTAGTCTTTTTATACTTTTCTTGTCCTTGGGGGTTAAGAAGGACTTGTGGACGCATGTGAAGCAAAATTGGTCCGTCCACACTTGAAATATGGTTGCCCATGGATCACCTAGTAAGGCCGCTCTATAGTACACTCGAGGCATTGGCAGTTGGTCTTCAACTTTTTTTGAAGCCAAGCCTATATTAGGATAAAAAATAGGGGAGGCAAAACATCATCCCATTTCGTGGTGATGCCCATCAGAAATTCTAAGTCCCGGGCAAATGTTACTGCCACACGGACTGTGGGGTCAGGATAATGGAGATACTTTTTCAAAAACTGGAGTAGAGCCCGCTTGGCGTCTATATCTCTGAGGGAATTTTCGGCCAATTCAAAGTGGTGATTGTGATCTTGTCCAAAGGTATTCCACACTTCGCCCATTTGGATTGTCGTGTGATGGGGAGGAAGTGTGAGTTCACTCATAGCTATTGTGTACTTGTGCCATATGATTGTCTGAGCTAGAAACCACACCTGCCAACCACCGTGTAAAGACTCGTAGGGATGTTTGACTAAAAAGTTAGTGATTTGATCCTCTACGGACTTGGGTCGTTTGGCGTGGTGGGGTCAGCACGATCAGGCGATGGCCTATACTTTGTTTTCCCAAATGTGTCATCTTGTCACCCTCAATAGTGTGTTGAACTAAATTTGTGGGTGGTGGGAGAGAAGTGGCGGTGGTAGGGAGAGGTGTGAGAATGGGTGTTTTGAAAGAAGAAATGATAGGAACTAAAGGAAATTGAAAAGTGGTGTCGATGATGGAGGGAGATGAAGGAGGTGTGTAGTGAATCTGATTGAGCCAAGAGAGTGTGTCGGGAGATAATTGTGAATCATGAGGGTTAATATTGAGAAGTGGAGTGGAAGCAAAAAGAGAGAGAGAAGCAGGAAGGATGGAAGAAGTGATGGTGATGGATGGTCTGGAGGAAGCAAGAATGGCGATGGAAGGTGGAGGAATGGGGTTGATGGAAACAGAGGTGGCAAAAACATTGGATGGTTGTACGAAAGTGGTAGCAGCGGATGTAGAAGAGGTGGGATGCAGGATGTGATTGAGGAGTGATACGTTGTCATGTGGTAGGAGGGCTAGCAGAAGTAGAGACAGCGCCATGCATACGTTTGCTAGCTGGTGAGTTAGTTGTAGAATGGGTAGATCTAGTTGTAGTGGAGGGAGAAAAGAGGTTTATGTTGGGAATGATGGTCGATAGGATGTTAGTGCATTTGAGATCTCGAACTTTCCTGTTCGAGAAGGGTACAGGCGAGATTGCAAAGAAGAGGCTCAGGTACTTTGCTTCTTACTAGACTAGGAAAAGCAACTGCCACAAAACTGAAATACATACCTTGTGGTAGATCTACGATCATCATAGTCACCTCCCCAATCCGCATCCACATAGCCACACAATTCAGGTAAACCCTCATGCTTCCTGTAAATCAAGCCATAATCGGAAGTGCCTTCTACATAACGCAAAATGTGCTTAACTGCCTTCCAATGCATTTCTGTAGGTGCTGCCATAACTTGACTTACAATACCAACAGCATAGCATATATCTGGTCTAGTCGTGGTAAGGTAAATCAAGCTCCCTACTAACTGCCTATACAGCGTAGCATCAAATGACTGTGACTCATCAAGCTTAGAAAGCTTTTTACCTGGTCCAATAAGAGTATTCACTAGTTTGCAATCCTGCAGCCTAAACTTGTGCAGCAATTCTTTGACATACTTCACCTGTGTTAAACCCACTTCATGTCCTTTTTGCCACACCTCTACTCCAAGGCAATAATGCATCAGGCTGAGATCTGTCATCTTGAATTGTTCCATGAGGTCTTTCATGATCATGTCTATCATCTCTTGATTATTTCTCGTAATAGTCAAGTCATCAACATAAAGAGCAATCAAAACAACCATACTATCAAAGCATAAGACATATAGATTTGGATCAGAATGTGTTCTCACCATCCCCTTTGAACGAAAGTAGGCATCAATCCTGCTATACCACGCATGTGGTGCCTGTTTAAGACCATAAAACTGTTTTCTTCAAGTGACATACTTTATTTTCTTGTCCCTTCGCTACAAAGCCTTCAAGTTGATCCATGAACACCTCTTCTTCTAACTCACCATTTAGAAAAGCAGATTTCACATCCATCTGATGCAAAGGCCAACCAAAATGTGAAGCTAAAGCAACAAGTAGACGTAGAGTATTCCACTCACATACTGGCGCAAAGGTCTCCTCATAGTCGATGTCTTTACTTTGTGCACACCCTTTGATCACCAGTGCTTTGCTATACTTCCATCTGCATGGTACTTATTCCTATATACCCATTTGCAACCAATGGGTTTCTTGCCAACTGGTGGTTCTACTAAGTCCCATGTGTTCTGCTTAGCAATTGACTCCATCTCCTCTCCTATGGCCTTGACCCAAATGTCATCATCCTTCGCTTCACCATAAGTCGAAGGTTCTTTGCTTTGAATAATACTAGATAAGAGAGCATAATTTGCTTCATATCTTTCAGGTTGTATCTTCTCTCTTGTTGATCTTCGTAGCCTTCCCTACCTAGATGATCCTGGAAAGTCATCCATGTCGTGGCTTTCCAACAATCTCTCAAACCACTTAGGGAGCTTCCTGTCGGGTGATTGGCTTCCTGGTGAAAATGTATCCCACGGTACATCCTTCTCCTTGCGTTTGTCACCTGCAACTTCAATCCTTCTTGCACCAAAAAGTTTGTCTCTACCTCTCCAACCTATCTCTAGAGGTTGAGTAGTAGTATCTTGAGATGTATCCTCATATTCATCCCTTGGAAGGTCAATGAATGGATCATCATCAGGAGGTATCCTTACTATACCATCATTCCCACTGGATGTATCTATCTTCTCAGCGTCCTCGACTTCATACATCTTGGATTCATCAAAGATAACATCACGGCTTACATAGATTTTGTTTTCCACTGGATGGCAACATCTATAGCTCTTCACACGATCATCATATCCTAGGAATATACACTTGATAGCTTTTACATCAAGTTTACGTCTCTCTTCCTTAGGAATGTGTACAAAGGCCTTACATCCAAAGATTCGCAGGTGGTTCACCTTTGGCTTCTTCTTCATGAATGCGTCTTTAGGTGTTATCTTCGGTATGGCAATGGTAGGACTTCTATTTTGAAGATAGATTGTCGTACTGCATGCTTCTGACCAAAAATCTTTTGGTAGTTTCATCTCAGCTAGCATAGATCTGGCACTTTCCACAATTGTATGATCCTTGCACTCAGCTACACCATTGAGAGCAGGAGTATGAGCTTGCGTAAATTGTCTTTTGATCCCACATTGATCACAAAGATCATTGAAGTCATTAGACTTGTACTCACCTCCACTATCTGATCTTAAAACTTTGATCTTCCTACTTGTCTGATTTTTTACCAATGCTTTGAAGCTCTTGAAGTTGTCAAATGCATCCGATTTCTTCTTCAAGAAGTAGATCCACGTCTTACGTGACATATTATCAATAAAGGTCATGAAATAGAAGGCTTTACCTAAGGACATGGTCCTCATAGGCCCGCATAAATCTGTGTGGATCAAATCCAGGATGTTCTTTGCTTTTGCAACACCACCTTTATTGAACTTCTCTCGATGTTGCTTCCCATATACACATGATTCGCACATCGATTTCAAGTGGTCTTCTATGGTGGACAATCATGTTACCATCTCCAATTTTCTCATCAAACTGAGGCTTCCTAAGTTCAAGTGACCAAGCCTCTTATGACACAATTCAGTTTGCGATGGAATGGACGATACGAGTCCATGTTGTCCCTTGATTGTAGCATTCAACCTGTACAATTTAGTATTGGGCTCCCTTACTCCATCCACAATAACTTTGAACTTTTGGTTCACATCCTTCACAAAGCAATGATCATGGGCAAATTCTACTTTCAACTTTTGATCAGTAATGACTCCAACAGAAAGTAGATTTTTTTCTTTAAACCTGGTACATAAAGTACCTCTTTGATCATCCTGCTTTTGCCATCAGGTAGTTGGATTGAAACGGTGCCTATCCCCTTGATCTTGCACACATCACCATTTGCTTGTGAAACGGACGTTCCATTATCCAACACTTTCAAGCTACTGAACCAATTTTTGTTACCTGTCATGTGTCTTGTGGCTCCCGAGTCAATATACCACGTCTGATCATCTTGATTAGATGACAATGCTTATATGAAGATGCTAGAGTCTTCAATCTCACCCTCATTGACAAGGTTACCTACTTGCTTAGGTTTCCCCTTACCTTGTTCCGCCAAGAATTTGCAACATTCACTCTTCTAATGGCCCTTTTTACCACAATGGAAGCACTTGCCTTTCTTCTTGGTCTTACTAGAAGATCTCTCATCCTCCTGAGTCTTGGAAAATTGCTATTTAGACTTCTTCTTGCCCTTGCCCTTGCCTTGTTTTTGGCATGTCGCAAGTGTCTAATGATCAGTATTTTGATGTCTAGCTTTCACCATTTCTCGTCGTTGCTCTTCCTGCATCAAGATTCCTATGAGCTCATCAAAGGTTGCCAATCTTTCTCTTGATGCTATTCCACTCACAAACATCTGATAGGGTTCTGCAATGTCGCACAATGCATTATGTACCAACTCCACATCACGTATGCGCTCACCAATAGAATGCAGTTCATCCCTCATTGTCTTGATTCTGGTCATGTACGTTTGAATGTGCTCTCCTTGTTCCATTCGGGCACTATTCAGCTTTGACTTCAAAAACATGATTCTAAATGGATTTGACGTCTCGAACTGCTCCTTTAGCACATCCCATGCCTATCTGGGTGTAACAGCATCACAAATGTGGGTAATGATGTGATTCTTCACTGACAAGTTAATGAAGGTCAAAGCTTTCCTCATCTTTTTGTCAAACACTTTAATATCCGCTTGATTTGGTGGTCTTCTCTCATCACTTGTGATGACTTCCCACATGTCTTTCTCCATCAGTATGTTTTTCATTTTGAATTTCCACACTGCATATTGGAAATCCCGTCCAATTTGCTACTTTCACTAAAAATGGACTCTCCCATGTTTGTCATCACAAAACTGCTTGAAACTTCTACTGTAGGCTAAAATCCGTATACCAAGGCCAATTGTGATGTCAGAAGTTGAAAATAATGACCTGCACTTTTTCCCTTACCAGGCCACTCGCTGCTTTTCCACCAATTTGAAAGCCAAATCGGTGTCGCCTTCTGAAATGCACTCAGTCGTCAACTCCCGACTACACGCGGAATGGTGAAATCACTTTTGGCGCACTCTGAACACTTTCTCCACTGCAATCACTCTATTTTGTTGTACCGTATTTGCAGGTACAGTCCAGGTGCCTTTCGTTTGGAGGTTATAGCCTTTCGTTTGGGTCAAAACGGACAAAGGACCCAAAAATAGGGATTTTCCTTGTTTTTGAACTGTTTCTTCACCTTGAAGAAACTTCACACTTCACTTGTGAAGGGACCCAACTCAACTTTCACTTTGAAAATTTTTAATGAAATTGCAATGTGAGTTGCACTTCAGTTCTTCAGGGCCCACTTTGACCTTCATCCAACGGTTCTTTCAATCCAAAGGCCCTTTTTGTACACAATCCCCACCGTGGATACACAATCTCTTGAATCCGACGGTTTGGAGCACTTTTGTGCACTAATGAAAGCTCTTGAAAACACTGTCCACTTCAAAACTCTACGCATTTCTCTTGGTTCCTCGCGCGAGCAGGCCTGCGACCTCCTCCATCTCTCTCTCTTGCACGGGTTGTAGCTATGGCTACTACCAAAAATGCTTATGGCTCCACAGATGAAGCGTCGTTGTCCACGACCACTTCAAATCTTCTAGAACTGATCAGGACGCCCACCTCTAGGTTCTCACAGCTTCCAAAACAATTTAGAATGGAGAGAATTTTTTGATTTTGTGCTCCCAAACCCCAGACCAGAGTTTTTCACACAAATCTATTCTTGGCTTCCTATTCACAATGTTCTGATAGGCCTATCCTCTTGCTCTGAGGTCGTTTTACTGCTGGAAATTTGATGCTTTAATCCGTTTGTCAAACGGTGTCCGATTGAGTGCACACTGACTGCAAACACCAAATAGCCTTCCTTCGGAATTTCAAAATTCCGTTTGCTGAGGTTCTGATTCAGCCGACAAGTCTTGTCTCTGAATCCTCACACAGTCTCAAGCTCACCAAGCTTCTGTGTGTTAAACTTTGGCTTGATTTTATTAGAATATCTAGTTGTAATGACTCTTGTATGGATGATCTGATCCTTGTATGCATTGCTGGTCATCAGTAAGCTGAATCGGTGTCACTAGTGAAGTCGACTACCATTGATGGGTGTATTAAATGGTGTCCCATCGAGTTGCTCGAGGTTCACAGCTCCATGGTTGAGGATCTCCTTTACGCGATATGGGCCTTCGCATGTGAACTTCAATGTCCCCCTTCTTTTTATACATGAGCACTAAATCTCCAAAAAAAAGATCTTTCTTGTGTAATCGGCGATTATTCCATGCTTTGTGGCGTGCCTTCTCAACCGTCAATGCGTGCACAACTAATAAGCGTGTCTCACAAAGTTTGTGTAAGGCTTCATGGCACAATTTTAGAAATTTGGATTCATCAAGGCGTTGTAAAGTGGCAACTCTTAATGAAAGCACCAAAAACTCTACCGGCATTATTGAATCCTGACCACAAACCAGTTGGAAGGGCATTTGATCAGTGCTTCCCTTGTATGTTGTCCTAAATGCCCACAACGCAGCATGTAACTTGTATTCCCAATCAGATTTTCTAGCTTCGACTGTCTTTGTGATGACGCTACACAAGAACTTGTTGGTGATTCTGCCTGCCCATTACTACAAGGATAATAAGGTGTGCTGAAACGATGGATCGAGAAGAATTCCTCCAATAGGGCTTTGATGGTCTCATTAACAAAATGGCTTCTGTGATCGCTGACTATCTCCACTGGGCATGGACATCCGAAGCACATATTGATGTTTTCATATAGGAACTTGGAAGTAGCTCAAACGTCAACTGTTCGCACTACCTTGGTTTCTACCCATTTGGTGAGGTTATTCATAGCCACAATAATGTATCGGGCTTGTGAACTTCTTGCCCTCCAAAATGCGATAAGGCCCATAATAACGTGGTGCAAGCTTTTCAGTATAAGCATGACCCTGGACAAAATGATGATGTGCAAACCGTAGGCGTAGATAAACCATATCTCCAAGCTAAAACTCAACATGGCGGCGGTGACGATCAACTAAGGTCTGATAACGCTACTGAACATGCTGTAAATGAGAACTGGCCTGGGTAATAAGCTCTCGAGCACCAAGGTATCCAAAAAGCCCGAGAAGGTAGGACTACATCAGCGACAGGAAGCCAATAAGGAAACTGGAAAAGAGATGGACACTCATCGTGAATAGCCGCATGATACACGTAACCATCAACCATATGTGCAAGGTGCCCCAAGAAAAGATAGCAGCATCGGAAGACTAGCACCAAGGAGATCATCCTAACAAAGGATAGCTTAAAATGGAGAAATATGCACCAACATGGTCAAAAGCCCAAGGTATCCATAGGGCCCATGAATGAGAAGTAGCAATGGCATACGGTACCCTCAAGGCCCATATCACAAGAAGAGCAACATGCCAAAATCTTCAGAAGGTCCAAGAAATCAATGCATCATCTAAAAAGACATGATGCATGAAAATAGTAGCAACAAATCTAGAAATAGTAGAGGCCCCAACTGACAAACTTTAGCCGAAAAACTCATCCAGAAGGCCTCATATGGACATACCAATCCATCATAGGATACACCAAAAACGGATGGAGAATCGGAGGACCCATCGGAACTGGCCGCAAGTGTAATCCCAAAGTACACACCAGGCGCACAAGTGAGGAATAGAAGAAATGCACTGGAACGAGGAACAAGTTCCGCAACATCAGTAGCAAGCATCGGAGCAATATTCACGTGTAGTTGGGAATGAGTATCAAAGCACATATGAGCAACACTGAAGTATATGGCGGCAACATCCCGATGTAGTCCAATCCCCACTTCTCAAATGGTGCTTGAGCTAGAACTGGAAGCAATTATAGATCATAGTTCAATCTTGTCGGCTTCCTAGCTCGTTGGCACACATCGCACCTTCTTAAGTATTTCTCCATGTCTTTATGAATCGTTAGCCACCAGCATCTTGATTGCAAAATCTTGTGAACTGTAATGTCAGATGCAAAGTGACCACCACCCATGCCTTCATGCAATATTGAGATAGTTTGGGTGGCCTCATGTGGAAGGATACATCTTCGATGTTGTCCGATCCTCTTCGATAAAGTTGGCCGACAATCAGCTGATATGGTCTAGCTTTTAGAATCAACTTCCGTTGTTCCGCCTTGGGTAAGGATTTATCAGGTTGGCCCCACATTAGATATTCCACTATGTTTGCGGCCCATTCAGGTACTATGTCAATATAAAACAAGGCAGCATCAGGTAGCTCATCATCGGGTTGGGTTGTAGTTTCCTTCCCTTTAATTTGTGACACATAATCTACCATATAATGATGCTTGCTAGTGCAAACCACTATCTAAAAATCAAATTCCAATAGCAGAAGCAACCGACGAGTAATTTGCCCTGTGTTGCAAGTTTTATTAACAAGATAAAACAAGGATTAATGGTCCATATAAAATGCAAAATGAGTGGCCATCAAATAATGTCTAAACTTCTTAACCACATAAATCATAGCCAGTGCTTCTCGCTTTGTGGTAGAATAGTTCATCTTTGAGTCACTGAGTTGTCGGCTGGCAAATCGGATTGGAAAATCTTTTTTGCACTCTCTCGTCTAGGTTAAAGCGACTCCAATAGCATACTTTGATGCATCCATATGCACATGAAATTTTATCGCCCAATTGGGCAGTCTTAATATTGGCATTGAGACCAATGCATCTTTACACTTCTGGAAAGCCTGTAGGACTTTCTCTATCCAATTTGGTTCCATTGTGGGCTTGTAGATTGGTCTTGATAACTTCGCAAAATCTAGAATGAAGATCCGATAGTAGTTAGTGTGACCCATGAAAACATAGACACTGTGAATCGTCCCTGGGGGTGGTAGATCAACAATGAACCTTATCTTTGATAGATCAGTGGTGATTCCATGTCTTGATACTATGTGGCCCAATATCAGGCCATGTGTCACCCAAAATTGACACTTTTTTGGATTCAAGGAGATCTTATATTCACGACATTGCTTCAACACTTTCTCCAAGTTGGATAGGTGTTTAGAGTTTGACCCACGCACGCATAGATCATCCAAGAATATCTCCAAGAACTTCTGTAGGTGCTCTTTAAATGCCGATTGCATGACTTGTTGAAAAGTGCTTGGGGCATTGCAAAGTCCAAACGACATCACTTTATAGGCATAGGTTTCCCATTCGATGGCAAACGTTGTCTTGTGATAATATTCCAGTGCTATTTTTACTTGATTGTAGCCGCTGAAGCCGTCTTAAAAACTATAGGCCTCTGCTCTCGCTACTCAATCCAACACATTCCGTGAAAGGTAACGAAAAATGATCTTTTTCTGTGACCGCATTTAGTGCCTTCAAATTCACACAGATCCATATTTTGCTGTTCTTCTTGGGTACTATAACTGTAGGTGATACCCATTCTGTGTGCTTGATTTCATAAATGAAATCGATGTCTAGCAGCTTCTGTTTGATCAACTCCACGAAGTAGGATTGCAGTGGTAATATCTACTTACCTTGGGGACTGCTCCATCCACCAAGGGTATGGTATGCCCTTCAGATCTTTGTATGTCCATGCGAAGCAATCCTTGTACTCCACCTACAAATTACGTATCCTTGTGAATTCAATGGGTGTCAGCTATTCTCCCACATAGACAAGTTTCTCTTCTTCGCCTAGCCTAGCTAAGTTCATTGATTGTGTTCATGCCCTTTGAAGACTTGTTCTAGCATGTTAATCTTAGCACGACTTGTAATCTTTGGATTTTTAGTCATTTTAGTGGATGATGATGCTGCATCTGGTTCCATTCAAATTGACTTTGAGGAGTTTAATACTTTTTCTTCTTCTTTTTTATCAACATGGTTATATATCTCATCTGCATTATTGACCTAAATATTTCGTTATACTTAATCTGATTACAGCTCTGTTTGTTCTACGTTCAGATTTGTGTCAATATTGCTATGCTTTTCTACATTCTATCTAACTTTCTTATTGCTTAATCTGGTAGTTTGTTCTTCGCGAATTATTATTTGTCTAGCTGTTCATGACTAATATTTAGTCTTGCCTTTCATGAATAATTCGCAACTGATAATTTGTTGTGCTATTTGTGACAAATTATCTTTCTGATATTTTGTTGCTTAATGTTTGGATATGTAATAAGATCGAACGTGATTTCTATCACTAACGTTCTGTTCGAGTTTGATAGGTGCTTAAGGAAGAGTGAGATAGCTCATTCTGCTATGCATGAACACTTTCCTTTCGAGTTCGCTTCTTTTCATGTTTAATTATTTTCGAGCTATTTTTCGTTTCTCACACTCCTCTTTCCCAACACAGAAGGCACCCCTTCTTGAAATGCCTAAATATAATGGATTGTCAGATCCAATTAAATTCCTCCAGATCTATGAGCAAGCGTGCAAGATCTATAGTGAATGGGACTCCGACGGAAAAGTTGATGTTGTTCCCCATGTCACTCATTACTGCAGCGCAAGATTGGTTCTTCAATCTTTTGAACGAGGAAAAGTCTACTTGGGAAGGGGTTAAGACGGCTCTCATCATGCGCCTTAAACCAAGAAAATTCCTAGAATATCCGTTTCTCTTATTGAGCAAGGTTAAGATGGAAAAAAGAGAAAGGGTCCGGGATTACATTGAGTGGGTCAAACACTTAAGATCTGAATGCAACATGGCCCTAACTCTTGATCATGCAATAATCATGCGGTTCCTTGTGGGATTGCCACGAAGTATCATAAAAGAACTCAAACGATGGGAGCAGTGGTACGCTACGTTGCAAAAAGCAATGGAAGATGTGATCAGAGAAGAGAATGAAGGTTCGGAGGATGATTTTTATCCAACGTCCCATAATCCAAATCCCTCGGGAGCATCCACCTCGAATGCTTCCAATGTTTCAACAGATCTGTTGATGGAGAAAATGACAAAATTACACAAGCAGTAGATGGAATAGTTGATGGCCCAGTTTGATCAGAAGCCGAAGGCCTTGCAAGGATCTAGATTGCCAATTTCCAACGCACCTGAATAGAACTAGCTGCAGTATCCACGAAGAAAAAATATATGGTGTCCAGTTTGCACCCAGAACCATACAACAAATGAGTGTCCAAGTTTGAGGCAAAATCTCAAGCTGACAGACCGGTATTGTCATTTGTGCAACGCATCATCACAGGAGATGATATTTTGCCCATTGAATCAATATCAGACTTCGTATCCTTAGCACCAGGAGGCTCTGAATGTGGCACCGAGGTATGGAGCGCCAAAGAATCAGTAGCACATGGACTTACCTACACCACCAAGGCCAACTAAAAACTAAGTGGCCCATGTGAATTTGGTAGCAGCTGAACATGAAGCACCTCCTTAGCCTGAGCAACAACAGTAGTACTATAAAGTTCTCAACCAAGGATCCTATTCTAAGCATGCCAAAACAAGAAACCACAAAGGATACAAATGATGGACAAACCAACCCAACCAATCCTAGATTGAACGGATCTAGCCCCCAAGATATGGATCAATCTCAAATAGGAATGAGGCATCACACCAGCAACATACGGCTACTAGTCTCACAATCAAGGATACACTAGTGAGAGCCGAATAGGTATACTTATACCCTCCAAGGCCCATGCACCAAAATAGTGTACTGTGACACATCGTTGGACACCTTTGCAGCCTATCTCGGCCACGTCATCCAGTTTCCAATGACTCACTAATAGACTCATACCAATCCACCACCATGAGTTTAGGCCTACAACTATTAATTATGACCATATACACATAAGGGCCCCAATTCCCTTATAGTCATAACTAGCTTAAGGTTATCGGTCTACCGATCTCTAGCATGGACACAGATGACACTTGTTGGATGACTCACTGATAGACCCATACCAATCCACCACCATAAGTTTAGGCCTACAACCATTAATTATGACCATATAAAAATAAGAGCCCCAATTCTCTTATAGTCATAACTAACTTACGGGCTGTTGGTCTATCGATATCTAGCGTGGACACGCTACCCAAGACCAGTCGTGGGCATGACAGGTATGGTCTAGATGAGACATTTGTCGATACAGCAATCAACGAGTATTATGCGACCTACAGTGCCCAACCTCAACGATAAGGGGGGAGAATTTACGGTTGCTATGGATGCGGTGAAGGGCACAGAATTGCTGAGTGTACTCAAAAGGATAGGTATAATCCCTTTTGTCAAGAATGCGGTCACGGGCATTGCTACAAGAATTTCCCATTCAAACCTGGAACAAGTGCGCCTTTGAATTTGATCTTAGTGCAACCAACAACAATTCCAAGTAGGATGCCACCAAAAAATACAGTTCTCCACGTTCCAATGTTAGCAATTACGCGAGCACATATACGGAAGGAAGTGGCTCCTTTACCACCACTCTCATCAGTATCAATGGCGGAGGATCAACCTTCAACTGTAGGACCATATCTTAACGTGAGGGAAGAAGAAAGACAATATCACAAGATACGCCATTGGGTACAAAAAGCGTACGCAGAGGAAGATGCACGAGTAAGAGATGTACCTGCAGAACCTCTTGCTACCGAAATACCAACACCAACAACATGCTCACCATTGCAAACATATCAAAATGATTGTTTGCATCATCATCATGAACTCTCATTCCACATGTCTCCACATACTGGAGTGCTCACGATCTTATTGGCTAGCCATTTGAACTTATCCCTTGAAGAGTTGTTGCGGATCGCAACTCAAGATAAGAGCATTTTAGCATAATGGATCAAGTCAGAATCAAAATCAGCAGTAGAAGAGTCCTTATATTGCACGAGCTACGAAGGAACCAGTAATGTTTTCCAAGTTGGAGCAACATGGAAAAGTGAACAACATAACATTACGTTGCCAATCAAGCACAAGAGATACGAGGACGAAGCTGCAGTAGTAGATGGAGGATCAGGTGCCAATTTGATCTCCACTACTTTTTATTAAAAATGGGGTCCGCAAGGGTTGAAGCCAGCAAGATTTGCCATCAAACTAACAAATCAGTCCTATGTAAAACCAAAAGATGTAGTTGAAGACATTCTGGTAAAAATAGCGGGAGTGCAGTTTGTAGTCACCTTCGTGGTGATGGAGATCCCAGAATCCCTTTTCGCTCATCACATTTTACTTGGAAGACCTTGGTTGAGAGTTGCGCAAGTGATTCATGACTGGGGGACCGAGAAACTCACCTTTGAAAACTGAGAGCAGGCTGTAAAGGTAGATTCAACCACATGGGCGGTGAAACCGATTACACCCAAAACTGATGACGAATCGTCCACCACTAATCACACAATTGATCACCCAAGGCAAGCCAAGGGAGGTCATTATGAATCTCAATTGGATATTGTGCGATGGACGAACGCATTAGCGACAATCGATTGCATGGTTGGGCAAGCATGTCACCCAAACTCAGACACAGAACCCAGCACACCAAAAGGTTACACCCTAGACATGCCAATAACTTTCAGGGTAAACATGATCATCATGGCATGGCTAGTAGCAGAGACGATATCAGAGCAAGTCGAAGATGACCTAGTGCCTTGGCAACATGTCTTTTCATATGAAGTTGAGTTGACAGATGAACAAGTCTTGCAACACATAGATCCTAATCAGTACGAAATGTGAAAAATATCAGCTCAACCACTTCAGAAAGCACCAATAGCTAAAGTTTTCAAGGTGGAACCACACAAGACACCCGTCAATAAGAAGCATCAGTTAAAACAATGCTACAACCAGGTGATCCGTTGGAGTGGTTTACCCAAAGAAGCAATAGCTACAATTAATATCGATAAAGAGAAAAGAAGCAAGATCGATGACAGATCAGAACAAACAATCATGGTCGGATATTCGAATGGAACACAAGTGTACAGGCTCTACAATCCAACCACGAAGAAGGTTGTTTCGAGCAGAGATGTGAAGTTTGATGAGTCCACATTCCCTGGACTAAAAGACGAAAGAGGCCATGAGATCTTCACACTGCTGCCAATTCAAGAGGGAGATCAAGGACTTACATCAAATTAGAATGCAGAGCCACAGACTCCAGAGCTTTAGGAAGCAGAAGATCAAACCCACAAACAAGAAACATTCGAGCAGCGATGAACGAACCTAGAAGGTCAACAAGACAAAGAAGACCTCCAGACCGTTACTCTGACAATCTTCAGTGGAGCGAAGACACACAATTCGAGTACTACAGCTTCACTGAAGAGCCAACAACATACCAAGAAGCTATCCGGAGTCCAGAAGGAGAATTTTGGAAGTAGGCAATGTCAGAGGAGATCGATTCGATGAGGCGAGACGAGGCATGGACATTAGAGCCACTGCCAGCAAACAAAAAAATAGTTGACTGCAAGTGGGTGTACAAGAAGAAAATGAAATCAGATGGCACCGTTGGCCATTACAAGACAAGGCTTGTCGCGAAGGGCTACACACAGAGATATGGTGTTGATTATTTTGACACATATTCGTCAATGGTCAAGATGACAAGCATACCACCGCTACTTGCATACACCACACAACACAATATGGAAATTCACCAGATTGATGTGAAGACAGCCTTTCTCCACGGAGATCTAGAGGAGGAAATCTTCATGAAGTAGCCTGAAGGATTTGAAGACCCCGACAATCGACAATATGTCTGTCGGCTGCAGAGATGCATTTACGGTCTTAAACAGGCATCACGAGCTTGGTACAAGAAGCTCGATGGTCTTCTAAAGTCTCTAGACTTCAATCCTACACAACCAGACTATAATGTCTACATAAAGAGAGTAGAAAAAGATTTTGTGATACTGACTATCTTCGTGGATGATTCCCTTATGATAGGTAACTCCTTGAAACTAATCGAGGACACGAAGAGTCAGATTTTTGAGAAACATGAAATCACAGATCTAGGAGAAGCAACAAAATGCCTCGATCTGGAGATCAGAAGAGATCGAACAAAGGGCGAAATGCACTTGAGTCAGTTAGAATATGCCGAAAAGGTACTCAAGCAGTACCACATGATGGACTGCAAGGAAAATGCCATAACAATTATAGCTGGAGCCAAATTGACGAAGCATGATTGCCCAAAAACAGAAGAGGAAGAATAGAAGATGACATGTATACCCTACCAAAACTTGATCGGTAGTTTGATGTGCCTTACAATTTGTACCAGCTCCGATCTAGCTTTCTCTATTTACGCCTTGAGCCAATTCTCTTCCAATTCTGGCCTGGCACATTGGCCAATGGCAAAACAAATCCTCCAGTATCTAAAGGGTACCCAGAATATGGGATTAACCTACAAAGCTGAAAATGAAGAAAAAGGATTCAAGCTGCACCACTACAGTGATGCGAGCTGGGCGAGCTGCAAAGACGACATCAAGTCCATAAGTGGAGGATGTGCCATAGCGTGCGGAGATGCAATCAACTGGATATGCAACAAAAAAACCTTGGTGGCTCAATCCTCTTGCAAAGCTGAATACGTCGTAGCTTCAAAAGTGGCGAATGAGGTAGTATGGCTGCACATGATGCTGGAGGCAATCAGGATACCACAAGAAGGGCCAAGCATGATGTTGATGGACTCTCAGAGTGCCATCTATCTGTCTCAGGATCATGTCTTCCATTCAAAGACAAAACACATACCTCTGAAGTACCATCACATTTGAGATTTAATCTCGAAAGGAGAGCTCCAGGTCCAGTATATAAAATCAGAAGACATGATTGTAGATCTGCTCACGAAGCCGCTCGACAAGCCACTCTTTGCCAACACTTTGCATTCTACATTGATCATCAATCTTTACTCTACCTAGTCAACAAAACCTGCAACACAGGGAGAGTCACTAGATGGTTACTCTTGTTGTTGGAGTTCGATTTCCGTATAATGGTACGCAAAGGCAAGCAACTAATTATATAGCAGATCATGTATCACAAATCAAATCGACACAGAATGATCCCCAACCTGATGATGAGTAACCGGATGCTGCTCTCTTTTACATGGATGCTATACTAGATTGGGCCACGGACATAGTCAAGTATTCGAGGAATGACCAACCTAATCGGTCATTATTCGTGGCTCATATTAGCCTATTAGCTCGTCCATATTAGCTGATTGTAGGCCAACTGTATCGAAGGGGGGCGGATAATATCATTCGACATTGTATCCTGCCTCATGAGACAAGTCAGATCATGTCCCTCTCACATGAAGCAATGGGAGGTGGACACTTTTACAGAGGATGTTACAATTTTTTTATCATATAGAAAACATGAGCATCCAATACCCACCCTCTTTAATCTACAAGGGACTATGCCATTATTTGCAAATGCTTTAGCCTTTGTCACATTGAGGTAAATACTTTCTACCCTTCTAGAATGCACAAGTGTTTTCAAATGCATGAGGTATTTTACTAAACATATTTGATCGATGTTAATTACTAGTTTCTTTTATTAGTTTTATGTTACATCCAATTTTTTCTTTTTGTTCAATGTATAAGATATATTAGGGGTAATGAGGACAAGGATTGGAGAAAGAGAACAAGAAATTTGAGGAAAATTGGATTTGATTGTCACACATAGAATAATGAACATCACCTCTTTAGCATCACTTTCCTATTTTCTATTTCAATGTGTGTGTGTGTTGAATGACCCGAGAGCAATGAGGGCAATATATTGTTATGAGAGCACTGGAGAAATGAGACTAGTGAACTAAATATCTCCTTACGAGAGCAAGGAAAGAGATCTCTTCCTTTTCAAAAAGATTACACGAGAGGCAAGCTCTTAAGTTAAAGCTCCCATTTAAGTGCTTGAAAGATCATGCACATGGACCAATCTTTATTAGATTGCACATGCAAACTATTTGGTAAATTATAATAAAACTATTCCTAGTGGTCTTAAGGTGCTCGCAGTTCGATGTTCAAACCACTGTTTGTGAACTATACCGGGAGATAGCATATACTTAGGCATGCGCAATTGAGGGGCCCCACCCTCATCCAATGATAGAGAAGCCTCTATGGCAATCTAGAAATCATGATAGCATGTATTATGCATGCTCCAATGTTGGATGAGGGTGGGGCCTTGTCTGCACCCTTAATCATGGATGGGTGGGCATACGTTGATCCTCCACCATGTGGCACCTTCACCTCGAGCTACCAAGGCTTGAGGGATGCACCCTCAGCACGCCCTGTAACCAGGTTATCAAGGCTTAATGGTAAAGAGAGATGCTAGGAAAGCCAAAGGGAGAGAAAAGTGACAAAAAACTTAATGGCGGAAAGAGACGCTAGGAAGGAAGGCTAAGGGAGGAGAGAGGAAACGAAGTGAGTTGATGGATGCTTTGAGATAAAGGGCACAAGGGAAGAGGGGCCGAGCCCAAAGGTCACGCATAACTTAGCCTCCTCAAGACAAAGTTTCCGGTATGTGATCTTCTTCTCCATTTCGACTTTTTAGGGTTTGTCATTTTTCTCTTTTCTCTTTCATCCTCCCGTCTCTTGCATACAGCTGCGGCGCGAGACCGTAAGGGTTTAGGCGCGATCGATCAATCGATCGAGCAGCGAGCACAGAGGCAGAGACAAGAGCCGAAGGAAGGAGATGGCGCCGGCAGTAGCAGCGAAGAAGGCAGCGGGAGGGACCAAAGGCAAGAAGAAGGCATCCACCTTTACCATCGACTGCGGCAAGCCCGTGGAGGACAAGATCATGGATATCGCCTCCTTTGAGAAGTTCTTGCAGGACCGGATCAAGGTCGGTGGGAAGGCTGGGGTACTAGGAGATGCCGTTTCCATTCTTCGTGACAAGAATAAAATCAGTGTGACTTCAGAGAGCGCCTTCTCAAAGAGGTAACAATACGGAGCATTTCTTCATTTTTGTGTGTTTTTGGATTTTTTCTCAAAATGGTTATAATACAGAGCAATTTTCTTATTTGTTTGTGTTTCTGAGCGCTTTCTCAAAAAATTATAAGAGCAATTTTTTCATTTGTTTGTGTTTGTTTGTGCCATGAAACTGTCGAAGTAATTGCAACTAGGGTTTGTTGAGTAATTAGTACATGGTTTTTGCACTTTAGATTTCAGATTGTTGGCAGATGCTGTTGCGAGTGTATTCTTTATCTAATGTTATTTTGGAGATCAAGCTTGGATCTGAGTTTTATTTCGTAATGCCACTTTGGAGGTTGTATGAGCAACAGTTAGGATTCAATGGGCTTCTTATCTTAGTAAGTGATTTTGAGTCCAATTTTTTTTTTCCCGTTTTTCGGTGAAGTGATGCCACTGGTTTTTCTGTCAATGCTTCTTATCATGGAAGATAGAATCTCGCTCTCAGCACATCCACCTGCATGTTTTAAGTTGTTTAAAGTGGTTATACGAAATTTGATGATTGGACTAGTCAGCTTCCAAGTCGTCACTAGGACAGGCCAAATTGGCATACATACTTGAGATGTATGGCTTTGGCCTTCTAAAATTTGTCAAATCAGAATCAAAAGCTGGACTGCTATGCAAGTGGATGCAACGTGTCTTGTGAAGATCTTTTAGCTTTCCATTGTAATGAGAGCTTTGCAGGAATCATCGCAAGCCATCAGATGGGATTTATTTTCTAGAATTCTACAGTTATGTTTGAATCATAGGCATCAGCTTTTGAGTGTCAGACTTATGTAAAATCAAGAGGAGATTGTTAGTAAATCTGGATTGATCTTAGTCTTCATTTTCAGAGCTGACATTCCTATTGAAATTTTCAATGTTATTAGGAATCCTGATACTAGGATAGTAGCCTAATGTAAAGTACTTGTTTTTGGTGAAACCTTATGGTGTGATTGGCTCACTTGTCAGGTATCTGAAGTACTTGACAAAGAAGTATTTGAAGAAGCATAATGTACGAGATTGGTTACGGGTCATTGCTTCCAACAAAGATAGAAATGTGTATGAGCTTCGATATTTCAATATAGCTGATAACGAAGCTGAGGATGAAGACTAAGCATAGAGATAGTCAATTTTGAGGAAATTTATGGTTTTCTGAAATACGTCAGCTTTTTTACTTTCTTTCTTGGTGCAAATCATTGAAGCAATCAAAGCATATTGTAGCTCTCAAATATTCATCCTTTGCTAACAATCGCTCTATCGATTATTACAAGGCGTGAAGTTTTTAAAGAGCTCCTTCCCAGTGCCTAAATCTTGTGGACTTTGATACTATCAGCAACGTTATTAGCAAGAAATTGCAGTTGCATGCTTTCATTGGAGTTGTTTGGCATGTTCTCTGACCTCCTATATGTTAGTCTATTGTCTTCTACATTGTATGAGTTGACTGTATCTATCACCATCAGTAATTTTTTGGTAAGAGCGATGATTGTAGGTGCAATCTTGAGGTTGATGCAGAGTCCAAGCACTGTACTTGTATATGTTCTTGATTCCAACTTTGAGCTGGATGTATGAGTAAATGTAGAATGCTTAGCTACCATTTTAAATCTATCATTTTTGCAGGTGTTGTTTAATAAAAGTCTTCAGGTGTTTTTTTCTAGTACTTTAGTTGTGGCCAAATTTTGTACTTCTGAGCTCTTACCCAGGCACTAGTAACTATTGTGTTCATGACACGTCCATTGATCTGTCTACTTGTTTGTGCATTGAAATTTGAGAGTCATGACTGGTGGTCCGGTCTCTGGTACCATTGAGCAAAAACTTATGCAATTGAACAAAGATGAATTCTGATAGTAGATACATCCTAGTAACTAGTGAGTACATATACTCACTCTCTCTCTCTCTGAAAAATGCCAAAGTCTAACTTAATGAATCATACCAAAAGTGATAAAACTTCAAAGACAAATTACATTACTTAAAATTGAATCCATGATAAAATATCAAAACTGGTAATCAACGATGAATTGGGTTTTTTTATAGTTCCTTTTTAAAGAGAATTGCAATAGCTATGTTGTAATTTGTACATCTAGAACTATTTGCATTAGCATATATCTTTCTGGTTTTCCATGCTGAGTCTAACCTTTTCAATTTGATGTCTAATCATATATTCAAGAGAATCTTAGATTAATGTAATTATTCCGATTGGCATTGGAAGATTTGGAACACGTGACTCTATTGATGATTGACTCTCACTTAAACTTTTTCACCTGGGATCACTCCTAAGTTGACAATCGACTGATCCAGCAACCACTTCGTTCTAATTTGATTGTGAAGTAGCTTGTAGCTGCTCCTGGTACAGAGATTGTTGAGGGCAACAATGTGTATTGTACTTAGGGGGGTTTGTTCACCTTGTCCTGGCAGGGCTGTTGTAAAGAGCTTAGAGGTCCATTGGAAATGTGAATTTTACATCATCTCCAGCATCATAGTAACCGCCCTCCAAATCAACCTAGGACATTTCAATCAATCATGATCATCCTAGTGATACAGCTCAAGGTGGCAGTGACTCGTAATTGTTGACTGTGATCAACTGCTTTCAGTACGGACATTTAAAATCCGAGAGCAATTATAGTTTCTAAGCTTACCTGAGAATCACACCCATCATGGAGAGCTGAATCACCCCTCCAAGTTACTCTCTGATTTAGCGGTATTTTCCCGAACGCTGTGCCTCAAAGAACAAGCATTTGGAGTGTGCGTCTTAATAATTTGGCTTCGCAAAAATACACATTATTTGAAGTAACATAGCTAAAAACAACCAGTAATTCATGCTTCTACACACTTGGTTTTAGATGGTGAAATCCTCGAACAATGATGAAATCAAGATTTTAAAACGAAGTATGAAAAATGTGTCCATTTTTTAAGTGCACTAAATAGTGCAAGATTCTCTGACACCTACAAAGATATTCCTCTTGTCGATCTAAGAAATCTAGTATAAATCAATAGTTATTGGGAATGTAAAAATAAAAGAAGGGGTACGAGAATGATTAATTGAAGAATGTAGATCCTTGAAGGAAAAATGAGGAATATAGGTTGGGGAATCAAGATGGGATTGAAACAAAAGCACATATGGAAAATATGGGTAGGGAAAATGGAAATTATGATTTGATGATGCCTTAGTAAATTTCCAAATTGAAATCCACCGATTGGAAATGCTCACACAATTGGGAAATTCAAATCTGGGAATGTAATTTGATGGAATAAAAAAAGTTTGATGGTTGAAAATGAGTTGGGAATTTAGATTCACTAGTTTGGCCAATGATGTAGGTTGGATGGATGAGCTGATTAGCATTAACTTGTCTTGTAATTCTCTGATTAACTATCTTGTAAATTTCACATTGTGGAAATAAATACGTATTTTTTATCAACATGATGTAGAGACGATGTAGAGAACGAAGAGAATAGAAGAGAGAAGTTGTGCATGAAAGTCTGCAAACGAGCAGAACACAGTGATTGAGGTGAGCGTCAGGCGGCCAACGAGCGAGACACTGACCAACTCATTGGAAAACACAAAATCAGAAAATACAATTGCTCTCTTCTCCACCTCATCGTTCATGTCGTCTTCTTGATTGATTCTCTCATGATCTGTGATCTGTAGTCGTTTGTTTAGGATTCTGGACATAGAAAAACACAACAAAAATTTTTACATGGTATCAGAGCCCCAGGTTATCGCTACATGATATCCGAGCAATGATTCTCTAAGACAACACAATATGGCTACAACGATCCAAACGAGAATAGCAATCAGTCTTGATGGCGAAAACTACAGAGTATGGAAATTCAAAATCAAAACACTTATGAAGGGTGAAAGCATCTGGTCGGTGATCGAACTCACAGATGTGTAACCTCCAGAGGGAGACCCAAGGAGAGCTGAGTGGATCAGAAAAGATGAACGTGCAATGACGATCATCGTTTCATCCATTAACGAAAAAATACTCATGCAGATTGAAGACTGTGAGAGCAGCCATGAAACATGGGAAAGACTAAAGCATAAGTATGAAGTGAGGACTGCCGCTTCGATGATGCATCTTCACAATCAGCTACAATCTATGTGATGGGATGGCAACCAGTTGGATCAGCATGTTGAGAAGATCAGAATGATCTTCGCTCAACTCGTTGCATCAGGGTAGGAACACCAGGTCCCAACACCACAACAACTGATGTACTTTATGAAATCCCTACCTGCATCTTATCAGCCATTGAGAATGCTCATACTGAGCCTACCAGATATGACATTCGAGAGAGCAATCAGTCTTGTCACTGATGAGAGACTGATGAGGGACGAAGAAGAAGGAAGCAGTGACCAAGAGAAGGCCCTTTTACACGAAGGGAAAGAAGAAGAACAAACCTAGACCCAGATTCGATAAGGGGAATACAAAGTCTTCGAGCAGAGGCAACGACAACCAACAAACATCCTCCTGTGATCACTGTCACAAGCCGGGACACGTAGCCAACAAATGTTGGTTTAACCTGACAATACCTTGCATGCACTGCAAGAAGAAGGGACACTTTGCATACGATTGTAGATTCAAACCGAAAAGAAAAAACAAAGCTGACAAGGCTCATGTTGCAGAGTCTGTAGAACAAATGATCAAACAGTGATTCCACTAACAAAGCGCGCAGTTTACTTACAAATGATGAGAAAGAAACAAATGCGAACTCGAAACATTTCTATTCGTGACCAACTTGAAAGATTTACGAAAGATTCTAGAAATGGTTTCTTATTGAAGTTCGAAAGGTTCTCAAAAAGATTCTTGAAAGATTTTAGAAATGAAAAATCTTGTTCCCTATTCAAACCTCAGATGTCACAAAAATTGTCACGAACAATTCGCGAAATGTTCTGAATTCTACTTCAAGCTCAGAGACTGTCATCTGTCGATAACATGAAGCTGAGACGAAGAGATAGACCGTCGCGAAATATTCGCGAACATAAATTATTTGACCTTGGAAATGAAACGTTTATTTGAATATCAACCGTCGTAAATGGTTAGATCTATTGTTACAGAATTGAAAGGCCAAAAGACCTATCCTGTAGCAATATAAATACATGTGCACTACTCGTTGTAACAATCTCATTCAATCAGAGACACAACAGCGATATAAGACAGCAAGAGATGTATACTGATTCAGACTCAAAATTATAAAATTCGTTTTTTGATCAATAGTTTCTTATTGTCTAAAATTGTCTTAAGTTGTCTCTTACTTCCGCATATTATTTCTACACGCAAATTTAATTAGACAAATATTGTTCTATTAGTACATAGATCATATATAGCCCCGATTGAAGACACTGATATTAGTTTGATTTATTCGAACTTTAATCGTGTTCTCTGTGGAAGAATAATTACTATTCATACGGAATTAAATATGATACAATGATGCTAGAATATACAGGTTCAAAGCTGATACAGTGATATCAGAACGAATCAGAATACAGTGGTATCTTCGTATCCCTCTCAGCATTCTTTATACATCCATCAGCAAGCCACTATCTGGAGGTTATTAGAAGATGTCGTTGGTCATCAATATTCAAGCTAGGATCACTACGATCTTGGATCCAGAAGGTTTGGAAATTAAAGACTTCACTCTGGACGAAGGTCTATGGAAATGGGTAGAACCAATAGAGGAAAAACTAGTAGCTACTCTTGGCAAAGAACTTTGAGAATGGAGTTTGAAAAATGCCTCTGAAACAACTCTATTTGTTGCAAAGGTACCAATGGGTAATCCATCGTTGGCACTAGCCGCCCTTGCCACTGCTAGTTTATTGGATTACTAGAGTCTAGGATTTATAATAGTACTTAATACGTTCTTGTTCCATAGAGCTAGTTCATTCTGTTTGTGTTTTATCTCTGCTACTCGATTACAATGGAAGGTTCAATCTCAGAGATCCGTTTGATCAACAAATTCAACGGAGATGACTTCCATATGTGGAAGTTCAAGATGAGGATGATCTTAATCGAGAAGGAGCTTTGGGGATACGTAAACGGTTCAATAGCCAAACTAGCAGAACATGAACTGCTTCCAACATGGGAAGCAAAGGATGGCAAAGCACTTGCCATTGTATTCTTAAATCTGAAGAACACTCAGATTGCTCATGTATCAAACAACACCACCTCCAAAGAAGCGTCGAAACTTTAGATGTATCGACTCATCTCTTTTTGAGGAAGAAGGTCCTCACACTCAAGATGAGCGAAGGCACCCCAATCAGCGATCACCTGAACGAATTCAAATACTCAATGATGTCTCTTCTCGCCAGTCTTCCATCCTCCTACGACAACCTAGTATTGCTTCTGAGCAATACTCCTATGTTGTCTCTCCAGAAGCTGACAACAAGCCTATTGCAAGAAGAATTTAGGAGAAAAAGCTTATCCACAAGGAGTAACAAGTCAATGACATTGCACTCTAATAAGCAGTATTCCAAGAAGAAGAACTTCAAGGACAAGAAGACGAAGGCAGGGCAGCCAAATTCAACGCAACAATCACAACAACAACATAGTCGTCAATAACACTCATCCAAGACTAAACTCTTTTTCAATCACGACATAAAGGATTGTCGCATCCTCAAGCACAACAAAGCGAGGAAAAAGATGCAACAGCACCAAGAGGGAGGCTCTGACATTGTCAGATAACCACAACATAATGGTGTAGTAGAGAGGAAGAACAGAACTCTCATGGAAGCTAAAAGATCCATGATGGCCTACTCGAAGGCATCAAGATCGCTATGGGTTGAGGCAGTAGTTGTAGCCGCCTACCTGCAGACACCTACCTGCAGAACAGAACAGGCAAGTCAAGTGTTGCTCACACTAACCCACATGAGGTATGGTGGAGAAGCAAGCCAAATCTGGCTCATGTTCGAATCTTCGGATGTATAGCATATGCACACATACCAGATAAGAAGAGGAAGAAGCTGGATGAAAAGGTGGAGTGAGGATTATTGGTTGGGTATGATATACATTCTGCATATTATAGAGTATACATGCCGAAAACACAAACCAATGAAGTGAAGACTGTTAGGGACGTCAGATTTGATGAGACAAGAACAATGGCTGAAGAAGATATAATCAACTACGAAGTTCTTAACAGACAGTACTATGACCTGCCCACATCAATAGAGGGAATGGACCCTGAGCATCCAGACGCAAATATTCAAATTTCAGATGGATTGAACGATAGTTTGGACGATGAGCAGACCGACATATCGGGAGTAGCCATAACACCGACGATACACAGAGGTCCCACTGTTGGTAGACAGGACAAAGGCAAAGCAGTTGCTGAACCTATATTATCTCCAAGGAGATCTACCAGACAAAGAAGAGCACCAGTCAGATATGTACCTCACAGTTCATCTTTTGCTCAGTAAGAATTCTGTGGATTCGGGGGTGAACTACAAACTTACGAAGAAGCCATCAATGGTCTAGACAAGGACAAGTGGATTAAGGCCATGGAAGACAAAATGAGTTCCATGAAGCAAAACGAAGTGTGGACGCTTGAGCCACTACCAGCCGACAGAAAGACTGTCAAGTGTAAGTGGGTCTACAAGCATAAGTAATGGAACATACGACAATGTACTAAGATACAAAGCCAGACTAGTTGCAAAAGGCTTCTCATAGGTATGACATTGATAATACAGAGACATTCTCTCCTGTTGTGAAGCACACATCTCTACGCATATTATTTGCTTACATAGCTGCCTATGATCTAAAGATCCACATTGTGGACGAGAAGACAACCTTCTTGCATGGGGAGCTGAAAGAAGAGGTCCACATGGACCAGCCACCAAGTTTTTCTTGCAAGTCACTTGTTGACTATGCCTGCAGAATGGATATAAGCATCTATGGACTGAAATAGTCCGTCAGCAATGGTACAAGAAGAAGGATCACACACTTAGATCCTTGGGCTTCTAGCATTTAATGGCTGACTACAACGTTTATGTGAAAGTCATAAATGGGGAGATCATCATAGTCAGGGTCTATGTAGATGACACACTGATTCAGTCATGGAGTGACAATCTGATTGCGGAGGTGAAGGCAGATATTTCAAGGCACTTCAAAATATCGGACCTAGGAGAAACCAAATGCTACCTGGATTTATAGATCGACAGAGATCTTCAGGCTGGGAGATTGTATCTACACTAGTCAAAATACATTCAGAAGATCTTTGATGACTTCAACAAGACAGATTGCAAGGGAGTAAATACTCCAATGGTTCTTGGCACAATGCTGACAAACGAAGATTGTCCCAGAGACAAAGGAGAATGACAAGCAATGGAGCATAAGTCTTACAAAAGGCTTATCGGTTCTTTGATGTCCTTGGCAGACAATATGCAGCCAGACATTGCTTACGCAGTGTTCAGGTTGAGCCAATTCAATATCAATCCAGGTCCAACACACTGGAAGATAGCCAAGAGGATACTGCAATATCTATAGAACACAAAGGACTACGGCCTATGCTATTGTTGAGATGTAGGATTCAAGATTGAATCCTACAGTGATGCAAGCTGGGCATCCTTGAAAGATGATAGTAAAAGCATCTCTGGAGGATGTACCATAGCAGCCAATGCAGCTATTATATCTGGATCAACAAAAAGCAAACAATAACTGCCCAATCATCCTGTGAGACAGAATATGTTGCTACAGCCAAAATGACCAATGAGTTGACATGGCTCAAATAGTTCCTAGGTGGACTAGGACAGAGCATCGAAGAGCCATTGATCCTGCACATGACAACACCTCTGCCATTCATCTGACAAAAGACCTAGTGTATTATTCCAAAACGAAGCACATCACTTGATCCGGAATTTGGTTGAGAAAGACGAGTTGTAGACAGCCTTCATATCGACAAAGCAGATGGTAGCTGATGTACTTACAAAGGCATTGGATAAGGCAATGTTCGGCAGGGTGCTAGCTTGAGAATCGAGAAAATACACGCTTTAAGAGAGAGCTGAAGAAACATTAAGTTTCTAATTTAAAGCCTTAGTATTTTTCCTTGTCTTTTAGACTGTTGCATAATTTTAACTAGTTGTTGCATAGTCTGCATATTTGAACTATTTGTTGCACATTTCACATTTTTCGCGTTTCGCATTTTGATAAAATTGTGACATTAGGTCTAAAATGACCCAGGATTTTGTTTTTAGCCAACCTTCAATTTTTTTTGGCTTTTTTGCCACATACTCAGAAGGCCGACACTTCGGGTCAGGTCGACACTTCCGACTATCCATATGCAAGCCAGGGCATGGACAAAACTATCGGACCCCAGTTACTCGGGCGTGAAAGTTTCAAACTATCATGATCCACAGTCACCATGTAACATTAACAGAAGCGTACTTAAATGGATGCTCAGCTTAAACTTAGCTAATCAATCTTGTAATCTAATCCAACATGATATATGTATTGGATCAGAGACAGAAAGCAATAGACACACAAAGAGAATCCTTAACGCAACACTCAGTGAGGTGTATATCAAAAAAGAAAGATAGCTCTAGCAGTAGCTAGTTCCATTCGTGAGAAGAGAACACCTCTCTCACGCCCACACGCTAATCTGGGAAACAAACAACGCTCAAGAAAGAACCTTTGTTGTACACTCAATTTTGATAATATAGACGAGTACATCTTTTATGCTCTGAATGCAATCTGTAAATGTTGTGATGCTTGTTCAAATTTTGTTAGTAGATACATTTTTGCTGTCATTAGACATTATCTGCTTTTTCATAAACTCATTGTCAGATTAGAAAAAGCTATCTATAGTTCGGAGGATGATTGATCGCGGCCCAAGGCAGTATCCTTAACCGACAGATCGGCTCCATCTGAGCTTAATCAGAATCATTGTTGCCTGAGGGAGACTCGCTGCAAGATTACCATCAGCAGTATCAGTGCCTACTAGATTCAATCAGTGGAGACAAAGGTGCCTCCCATCAGGATGATAATCAGAGTTTTTCCATCACTCTTTATATCTTGGTTTCTATCATCTAGAATGCTAATTTTCTTGTTGTTCTTGAGTCCACACGTGTGAAGGCTAATGTACTACTGCTTTTGTATAGATGAGTTTTTCATGTATTTCCATGTTCTAGCATGTTAGATGCATGAGTTTTAGCTTGTTGATAAACTAGATGTGCAACCAAATTTACCTCTAGATCTTGTTGATCCATTAAGCATGTTTTGGATGGTATCATATCTTGTTGCAAGGTAAATTTGGAGGTTTTTCTAAATCTAGGGGAGTATTTGAGGGTACCATCAATTCTAGAGGGAGTTGGAGTGGTTGCTATCTCAAATTAAGCATTTTCAAGTGTAGGAAGTGGACCTTTGTGATCCCAAACCCATTTTAGGTCAAGAGTTTGATCTTGATGAGCTTCATCGACACAAAAGAAAAAGTGGCAATTTAGAGCTTCCATAATAAGTTCATTTGACACATTTATTTTGAAGATGTGTAAAGCTTGTCTAGCTCTCTTGTCCAATCTCAAACCTTTTTGTGCTCCTTGATGTCTTTCCTCAGCAAAATTGTCTTTCTAGCTTTACCCTTTGAATTTTGACTGTGGATCAAATATGATGAAAGACTTGTTTTGGAACTTTAATAATGTCCAGAATTAGAGAACATAACATTCATAAAGATGCTACTTTGATCAAAATTAAAAATGATCTCCATCCTAGTATAGATCACCTTTCTAAGGTAACTCTACAGTAGTTCTCATAATTAATATAGAGAATAATGTCCACTTTGGATGCTTCACTATTTCTTACATCAATTTTACATGTCAAGATGTGACTAGAACATGAAGAACCAAATAGAATGTGAATGAAATGATTCTCCATGTTTCAAACTTTGAACTCTCTGGAAAATTATAGCAACCAAACAATAAATGTGAGTGATGACCACTTGCTTCCTTGTCTCCTCCATATTTGTCCTTTCTTGATATGTCTCCACCATAAAACTCCATGAATGAGCCTCCATAGCCATCTTGCCACAAGATATCATTAACACTTGATAAATTGTCCATGAGTGAGTGACATAATGAACTTCCAAAAGCTTTATTTCCATCAACAAAACCAGCCAAGAATGCTAGTACAAATCCAACATCAAAATGATAATTGAGAGTTAATTACATTCAACAAGAATGTGAAGATGTAGAACAATAGCGAGTCCATATAATAATGTTGTAAAACAACAATCAGGCCACAATACAATTGCACTGATAAGTGCGTGATCCTACTTACAGACTCAAATCAATTTCTATAGTTTTGAATATCTCTCTCTCTATATAATCACCAACTCTGAGGAGTCACCTATTAGAAGACCCGTTCTGGTCGTTTGATCTCTGCTGGAGTATCTTCTTGTTAAAATTACTCTGCATCAGCTACTTGTCCAGTCACTTATTCAATTATAGCAGCTGGTAGATCTTGTGTTATTATCTTGACAATTACAAGATCGTTTAGCAGCTGTTTAACTGACTAATTAGGATAGTCGTTATTGGAGCATGAGGACGTAGACAGTCTGTACTTAGATCTTGTGTGAATCTGCAGAGTGCCACAATTTTTGAGAGAATTGTCGCATATTTGAAAGTGTGTGAAATGGACTAAAACCTTCAGTGAGCACTTTGTCGCCTTTTTTGCAAAAATTTTGGTGCTCAGAAAAAGCTCAAAAGTGAATTGGAAATCTTTGTTGGGATTTTTGCCTTTCGCGACATTAGTGCAGAAATGCAGACGGTTAGAAAATAGTTCATTTTCTACAGACCTTTTTGAGAGAGTAGTTTTGAGAGAAGGAGGGTTGTTGGAATGAGTAGGAGTTAGATTAAATTCCAACACTCTCCCTTAAGCTTACTGCTACGAATCTAAACTGAAATTGAGATTTATGATTTCTACTAAAGTAGAATGTTTATCTCTAGACAATGGCTTTGTCAAAATATCAGCCAACATATTGTATGTGTGATAGTAACTTAGTACAACATCTTTATTCTGAACTTTCTCTCTAAGAAAACAGAACTGAACTTCTATGTGTTTAGTTCTAGCATGAGTATGTCAGTTCAGAGATAGAACTATGCAACTCTGATTGTCGCATTGGAGTATTGTTGGGCCGATCTGTGGGAATTGCAGATCATGTAGCAACCTTCTAAGCTAAATTATCTCCTTCACTATTGATGTAGCTGCAACGTATTCAGATTCTATGGAGGACAATGAAATGCATCTCTGTTTTTTGTTGTTCCATGAAATGGGTCCTCTTGCAAGGAAACAAATATAACCTGATATGGATTTTCTGGTATCCACGTCTCTTGCCCAATCTAAATCTGAATATGTAACAAGTGTGAGTGTAGCTTCTATCATGCCCATGACTGGTCTCGAGTAGCATGTCCATGCTAGGGACCGGTAGACCAACAACCCGTAAGTTAATTGTGACTATAAGAGAATTGGGGCCCTTATGTGTACATGGTCATAATTAATGGTTGTAGGCCTAAACACATGGTGGTGGAGTTGGTATGGGTCTATCAGTGAGTCATTAGGGAGATGGATGACGTGGCCCAGATAGGCTGTAGAGGTGTCTAGTGAGGTGTCACAGTCCACTACTAGTGGTGCATGGGCCTTGGAGGGTATAAGTATACCTGCTGGGCTCTCACTAGTGTATGCTTGATTTTGTGATTGGTAGCTACATACTGTTGGTGTGACTCCACTTTCCATGACTATGATTGATCCATAGCTTGGGGGCTAGATCCGTACAATCTAGGTTTGGTTGGGTTGGTTTATCTACCACCTGTTCCCTTGTGTTGTTGCTTTGTATGGTATGCTTAGGCTTGTATCATGTTGTGAGGACTTTATATTGGTATCAGAGCCGGTCTAAGCAGGCTTTACCATTGAAAGTGCTGAGTGGAAATATCGACGTTCTCTCGAGAATCCGACGGAGTAAGCAACATAATGGTGGAATTGTGGGATTTTCTTCCCGTTGGAAATATTTTTCGATTTGCAATCGATTGTGTAGTAAGTGCACTACCAGGTTTACATTCAGTTCATTTTTATGCATTTTGAATCATTTTCTTGGAAGAAATTTTGTGTCAATTCTATTGTTGTCGATTACTCTGGAGTTGGCATTTTTGTGAAGCAACGGTTACTTTATTGGTTGCTGAATTGGAATGGCCAGTCCCTAAACTGGTTCATGAACTTAAGTCGTTCTTAGGTTTCACTATGTTTTTTTGTAGATTTGTAGAGGAGTACTCGAAGATTGCTGCACCTCTCAACAATGTGTTGAAAGCCGCAAAGGTAGGCCAAGTCCTCGCATTAGATGGAATGAGAAATTAGATGAGAGTTTTTGCAAACTCAAGCTTCTAATTGCCTCAGCTCCAGTTTTGAAAATAGCGGATCCAGATTTGCTGTTTGTCATTAACACTGACGCGAGTGATACAACTATTGGAGCTGTTCTCTTACAAGAGGGTCAGTCTGTTGCCTTTGAGAGTAAAACTAGCCGATGCGCAGGTCAAGTACACCACTCAGGAAAAAGAGCTTTTGCGATGATCCATACTTTGAAATCATGGAGGCATTACCTGTATGGTAATAAATTTGTGGTTAATATGGGTCATCAACCTTTAAAGTATTTCTGTAATCAAAATGATTTGGGAGGTCATAAGGCCAGATGGGCAGAAATCATGCAAGAATTTGACTTTGAAGTGCAATATATCAAGGTCTCATCTAATCAGGTGGCTGATGCACTTAGTCAAATTGGCAAAATGAACGAACTTTCCTTCACTGAGATTAGTACAAACTTTTATCACTCCCTGAGAGGTCTTTATGAAAAAGACCCACATTTTGGACCAATCTGGAATAGGGTTCTAGCAGTTTCATTAAGCGGGACTGATGATCATGGTGATCAATGTGAAAGATCTCAGATCATTATGATCCAATCTACTTGAATGATCTTTGGTTAGAAAGAGAAATACACTACCAATCTCACCAATGTAGAAAAATCAGCATCTAAACATGCCACTTACTTTTGGTTTTGCCCTTGAATTTGCCCTTCGTGAACATAGCATCCTCTTGAAGTGTCGATGTAGATCCACCTCTTGCTTGAAGCCTATATTCCTCATTGATCAAGATCTCTTGAAGATCCATCAAACTTGGCAAAGTTTTTTGAATAGTAAAGCTTTTTACAATGTTAGCATGATCATCCAACAAACCATGAAGAATAACTTGAACAAGCTCTCCTTCCTTAATGCTCTCATCAATGCAAGCTAACTCATCATTCAATGCTTTCATTCTCAAAACAAAAGTACTTGGACTTTCTTCATTCTTTTGCAAACAAGAAAAGATTTGCCTTCTTAGAGTCAACACTCTAGAAGTAGACTTGGATTCATAAAGCTTCTTCAATGAATTCCAAGCTTCCAAAGATGATGTGCACTTACCAACTTCCTTGAGAAGTTCATTGGTAACATTCATCTTTATCATGTGTAGAGCCTTCTTGGCCCTCTTGTCATACCTCAATTGATCTTGTTGTGTTGCAAAACCAGAAGCTGAATGAGCGAAACCGCTCTTTGGGCAGACTACTCCAGAAAGCTAATGAATAAGCCCAATCATTAGAAGATACCAATAAGGCACTTCAGAACAAATCTGCAGAATTGCAGAAAAATTAGAAAAGGCTTCTTTGTTGACCAAGCTTCATGACGAAGGCCTCAAGAAAATAAAGACAGCAATTGCCTTACAGCTATGCATCAACTCTGGACTAATTCGGATAGATTCGTCAAAGTTGCAGTCTCTCCAAGATCAGATGCTGAAAATTTTTTGAGTCGAGTTTTTGATGCCACTCGGGAACGACAAAGCACTTGTTGAGGAGGAACTTGCTGAGCTGAAGGAATTATCAGTTGAAACGACTTGCTTCAGGCCAGATGCACATGAAGAGTATTCGCAGGCCTTGGAGAAGATCGATGAGTTGACAAAGCAGCTCCAGGCAACCCAAAACTATACAGGAGTGGCAGATCACCTGGAGTATGCAGAGGCCTGTATAAAGATTTTGATCTACAGAAGGAGGTATCAGACCTCAAGCAGCAACTCGAAGACCAAAAGCTTGCTGCAGATATCCACAGGCAAGACATCGAAGAAGCACAACCTAAACCAAAGCGACAGAAGAGAAATCAGTTGAAGGTATGTGCGGAATGCTTTCAAGTTTTTTCTGAAAGATTCTGGAAGTGGAGTCCATGCCATTTCAATGTGGAGTTACAGTGGCATATGGATTATTCGATGCTACCAAGCTTGATAGGCGTGGCATTCGAGGACTGGCAGACGGAGTGGGACAAAGAAGACTTTCTTTGGTTATGGGACCAACTTAGCATAGAACAGAAGGGCTGTCTATGTTGGGCCATAATCCAGGAAAAATTCAAAGTATCGCCATTCAGATCAATGGAGCTATGCATAGGATCAACATTTTTGTATGCACTGGAGTACATTCAAATCAAGGAGTACCAGTTTTTGCGGCATAATAATGACTCAAAGGGTTTACTAACAATCTCGTATAAAATACTTAAATCATTCTTTGGTCAGACAATACTTTCTTTCATTACAGTCGTTTGCTGTGTTTCCGTAAAGTTTATCTAAAGAACTGTCTTAAAATTGTTTTGCCTGTATGAGCAAATACTTTGTGTTCGGCATTCGAGTAAACATACCCTTGGTGCAGTTTTCCACAGTTGCTGATAGAAAAATATGTATGTTGTGAAATGCTAGTCCCTGACTAAGGAACTGAGTTATTGATCTGTAGCCGTGTTAGTAACGAAGATAATTGTTTCTAACATATTCGTGAACTATTTGAGTTCTTTAACCATGACTGGACTTTAGTTGTTGAGGACTTCTGTCTAGGACACATTAGTTCAAGAATAAGATTAACTGATTGTCTGTTCGTACATGTTTGCACCGAACATAACATAGTCCCTTGCTGACAACTTAATCAATTAGAGTGTAATTCTTTCGAGTTACTCTGATATCATTGTGCATACAGAACACTTTATCTTCAGTTTGATAGAGGAAAGCTGTTGTTTAGCATTCATTACCTGTTTACACCTTTTTCCAAAAGTGGTACTGGCTACTTATAGAATGTCTGTTAACAACCAGATTTTCTCTTTACTCCATTTCATTTAAAATAAGTCAATAATGTATCAACTTAACAACTTTTAAGAGCTATCTTCTTGGGGAACAATCTAAATACTAGATAAATGTAGCAATTATGTGTTGGTATATTGCGACAGATGGCCTCCATGTCTGATATTGGTCGTGAGACCTCGTTGTCCATATTTCTCATAGAGATTGGCATAATGGAGGATATTGAGTACTTCAAATCCCTCTTCCGCCCTTTCTTGCATGTGTTTAATATAACACAATAGAGTGCAGATGTTTTTTATGACCATTGTGTCAGATTTAGGGATATAATCAGTATCCCTCTAATCTCTTTGGATAATCTGTCCTTCATGCATTTTAGTAACCTTGTGCATTACTTTATAAGCAGCAACTAGATAGGATAGACACCAAGCCCTTTGAGCAATTTAAGAATTCCACTCAGTGTAATATATGTTAAAAGAAAAATCCTTGCAAGATTGTCACTTTCATTTATAGATTTTAGACTTTTTTGTCAATAGTTCTACATCTTCCAATAAATTTATATACTCCGAATGAATAGAATGCAATATTACTTGCATTTGTTCAGATTATATTCTAAGATTTGAAATAACTTTTTGTAATCAATCATGATTTGTTTGAAGATTTGCATTTTCTTGCAACAATTTTTGTATCACACACTCTCTATCATGACAGTAAGAGGACATACATCTGACCTGACTCTCCAAGATCTAAATCCACTGTATTGAAAATGTATTTCCATAATTGTGTAATCTTTCACAATATCCCAAGAAAATATTATGACCATTGCATATCCATATGACTAACTGAGTTATTGAGGATGATAACATACAAGGTCTTTAGTAGATATTGTTGATCCTTTGACTTCTCTTTTTTGTAAAGGTGCCAAGTCAGAGGGAATGTCCAAATGAAGATGATACAAAGTTGTTGTCTTTAAAAGTACAAAACCAGTCACAAACTTCAGAGTATTCATAACAGAAATACTAAAAAATTATTTGAATGCAAATATATTATTACTTGATGCAAAATAACCAATTTTGATGAATGCTTATGTGATGGTAATTCCCTCCATATTCAAATATGAAGATGCCTCATATTTTGATTTCAATGTGAAGATGATGCTCAGATTTTGTTTTCAATGTAAAGATGGCACTCATATCTTGTTTTCAATATCCAGATGGCGCTCATATTTTGTTTTCAATGTGAAAATGGTGCTCGTATTGATTTCAAAATTCAAGAGAGAATATAACATTCTAAATAATATTTGTTATACTATCATGGCTAGATAGAATCTAACCATGACTATAGCTAATTTGCTTAACCATAACGGTACAAGCTGGTTATACCATTGGGAGTGGTGTACGCTTTGGGAGTGGCAAATAAACGATATTGTTTTAGTTAATTAGACTTTTTCTCATCCTATGTGGCATTTCTTATAAGTTCTTTTTCTAGTTTGAAACTCTGTTAATGAAAATATTAAAGATTGTAGTTCGTATACAAAATTTAATATTGAATAACTAAAATTAAAGTTAAAACTATTGAAGATTATAGATCAATGTGGCTAATTTGAAGCTAATCTATTGAAGATTGTAAAATCAAGTTTAATAGATGGAATATTTTCTTTAAAGTTTTTATTAATACATTATTAAATGCACTAATTGTTTGATGTTGATGCTAATATAGGCCATGGAAAGCAAAACAACGATAAATACCAACAATACTAAGCTGACTAATGAGATATGTGACAACAATTTCAACAAATAAATTATGTTACATTGGTTTTCTATGACTTTTAATCAATGAACTATTAGAGTCACTAATTGTTTGATGTTGTTGTCGATACGGCATGAAAAGAATAAAACTAGCAAACACCAACAAATGCTAAGGGGAACCAATGAAGTATGACATTGTTATTGCATTACAATAGATTGCGATTTGAAAAATAGATTGCATAAATAAACATAAATAAAATAACTTAATGGTTACATGCACTGGTCCCCTCATGATAGTAAGAATAGTTTGACAAGGGTGGGAAAAGCCAAGATTGAGGTATTGGCTCTCAATGTGTTTATTTGGTCTTCCACTTCTTGTCATTCTTCGATTGATGATCATGAATCGTGGATGATCACCCTTTGCACCTCTAGGCATCTACGACATATGAAGCTCTTTGCTACTTCAATCCATCAATTGAACCAATTCCACACCTTCTTGTCCTCCACCTAATGCAACCAAGGGCTTGAGTTGGAGAAACTTTATTACAACTTAGGAAGAAGAGATTTTTGAGTCACACTACATGTGTGTGCTCTTAGATAATAAACTAGTGAAGCCCGTCATCGACGGGCGGCCGATGGTTTGTCTGCGTGTGTGCGCGGGGTCGTGCGGCGGAGAGAGAGAGAGAGAGAGAGAGAGAGAGAGAGAGAGAGAGAGAGAGAGAGAGAGAGAGAGAGAGAGAGAGAGAGAGAGAGAGAGAGAGAATGGGGGCCTAATGAAATATTGCCCCCCCCCCCAAAAAAAAAAAATTGAAAAAAAATGGTGTGAGGTGGCATGGGTTACAAGGCCACCCCCTCCCCTTGTACCCCGAGCTCCCCGTACCCACTCTTTCCCCCTTCGCTTGAACCCCTCCGCTCCCCGTACCAGCTCCCTCCCTCTTTGCAGCTGCCCGTCACAGCATAACGGCAGCGTGAGCTGCTTGTGAAACACTAAAACTTTAATATATATAGATTTTAGAGACCTAATCTTCATGTTATATTATTGAGATGCAACTCTTAGAAACCTTTATGCAAGGATATCTTGCAATTTAAGTCCACATATTTTCAAGTTTTGATTCTTTGTCCGAATTTCATGCTTATTTCATAAATTCCATACAAGCTTGTAAATTTTGGCAATTATTGAGCAACATGGAAGAAGAACATTAAATTTGTGTGCAAACACACGCCATTATGCATATTTCACAAAGACTAAAATGCCCAAAGACATGAAAAACCGCTAGGTGCATAGTAGGTGTACTACTCGCAAGAACTTTAGCCGTTTAATCAATTGCATGAAGGTGATGAATAATGTAACTCTAAATATTTTTGAAAGCCAAGAATTATTTCAGGGTTGGCACTATAAATTAATTCTCTCTCTCTCTCTCTCTCTCTCTCTCTCTCTCTCTCTCTATGGCTATTTAACATCCAAAAACCCTAAACAAATTGTAACCCTAAAAAAAGTTTCTCTCTCTATGAAATTCTAGCCTCTTCTCCAGAACGTTCCAGAAAAAGAAAAACTGCCGGTCGCCCTTCACTACCTGTCATTGATGTTTTATGGCACACCTGGCCTATGAAAATTCAAGAATCGTATTTTGTATATAACAGCAAGGCTGGCTATCTCTCTCTCTCTCTCTCTCTCTCTCTCTCTCTCTCTCTCTCTCTCTCTCTCCGGTCTCTCTCTCCGGCCCCGCCCCCTGGGGCATAACATTTCCAAGCATGCCAGCGATTAGAATTGCGCTAGCTTTGCTCGTCGTGACAGTGGCCATTGTGGCTCCAGCTCTGCCGTCTGCTTCCGCTGATTCTTTTAGCGTCATCAACCGCTCCCAACATCCCATTGCCATGACTTGTTCTTCAAAAAATGATAATTTGGGAACGCATGTTCTGAGTATCGGCGAAATACGTGGCTGGCATTTTGGTGGCTGGCCATGGACTAAATTTTGGTGCGACTTTAACAAATCTGATGGCAAATACTTGGGCCAAGTTGTGTGGTCCTTTTCCTTATATTTCAACGTAAGTAAAATCTCATTTGATTCTCACATTCTTTATATGTCATATAAAGAATTATCTCTGAATTTTCTCTTGCTGTTGTAGTGAATATATCTGCTGGTTGTTATGATTCTTTGACAATGACACTGATAACTACTTTCATGTTTTGTTATTGCAATTGCTCTTATTGTTGCTTTTTATAATTATCATCGATAAAACGTATCTTTGTTTAGCCAGATTTTGTTTGTGTGTTAAGGATCATACTTTCGTTGTTCCGTTAGTTGTAATCTACTTTTAAGTGTCAGTATTACTGATAAGCTAAGCCTGTTTGAGAGGATAAACAAGTCTTTGTAATTTGTATCAACAACCGAATATGAGGTTTTGCATCAGACTTGATCTTCAATAAAATTCTGGATGTTTGTTATAAAGAGCTATATTGCTTGACAGCATTCCAGTGCTCTCAGCTGGGAGCTAAATGAAGCTGGCATCTTCCTGGAAATTGGTTCACAAGAGAAGCTATTCCAAGGATGGGGTGACACCCCTCCAAAATCGAAGCAGAACTAGCTCTAGCGCGTAATATACAGATCGTAGAGGTACCTGATCCATGAAGGCTACTAATTCACTCCCATTTGATGAATATTTCATTTTCAAAATATTAGTCAAAGCTTCTCATAACTTAAGAGAGAAAACAGTACGTTCTAAACAGAAATGATGTTCTAAATAACTGGACTTGCAGAGAACGATATTGCGGCGGAAGTAGACATAAAAGTGGACTGGATGGTGCCTCAGTCATATCGCACAAGCTAAGGAGTGGCAGCATCAAGCAACTATTTTTCCAACGTAGAAGGAGAAGATCTAAGTAAAATTTTCTTTGCAATATTCGGTATTAAATAGAAGCTAGGAGTACTTTTAAAGCTCGTGAGAGGGCGACGTAGATTAAAGTTAAGGACTGAATGGTGCCTGTTTTATGATGCGAATAAAAATGTGCAGTGTGCGCTGTGGTTGATCATGGACGCTATTTCGAATGTATCTGCAAGTGAAAAAGTTTAGTAATGTTGCTGATTGAATACCTCTATAACGTACTTGAGAACGATATCATGTGAATGAATGACTAGTTGCACCTAAAATTATCTTGGCTAAAGAACAAATTTTCCATTGGCGTAAGAGGTAGATATATGTAGATGCCACATAGAAACTTAGCATCCTGTTTTATGGATGGGTATGCTTTAGTTTTTCATGTAGCTAGCTTATCTGTTTCCTCTCAAGACACAAAGTAGATTGATTTAGGTCATTTCCATTTTGACATTGTTTACAGCAAAATATTTGCTGTGAATCAGAAATATAGCAGCAAAAATTGCCCAATTTCAGCAGAAAGAATATTAGAGAACGTCATAAAATGGAATGATTAAGTTGTGCATGCTCATTCAGACACTCTCTTTCTAGAAGCAACAAAATTTCAAATGTAGATTGGCATGCATTGTTACTCATTAACCACTCCTGCTAATTAAGGTTGGAAATCTCAATCACGATCCATACACAACTTAAATCAGACTTTACTTTAGTTATAAGTAAGTTATGGGTATTACCTGATTCATAGGTTTTGTCTTTTCTAAGCAGTACTTCATCACATATCTAATCTTATTCCAAATGTACTTCGTTCCCCACATGAGCTTTTCCTTTTGAAATTCTGATGCAAGTTTGTTGTGTTTGTCAAAGTATTTGACTTGAGTTTGATTTTTAACTCCCTTCTTTCCTTTGGATGCAATGTCAATAATTGTTGCTACAAGGCTCCACATTAATTGTTGTAAGTTGTAGTATAAAATGAGAAGATGTCAATACGATGCCTGCTTTGTTAATGCAAGAATGGTGGGACATTTCCAATTAACAAGAATGGTGGGACATTTCCAATTATCTAGCATTACTGAATAATTTAAAGTATGTTCTGACCACCACACCATATTCCTTTGCCATTGAAGATCTTGCAAATCTCCAAAGATTTGACTTGAGGTAGGAGAAATATTTTTGTTTCTAGCAATAATCATCTGTAAAGTTCACTCGTATATCCAAAAATACCTTATGTGATGTAGTATCAGAATAAAAATATACAATAGGCATTAATAATTCAAGTAAATATTTAGACCTCCATAGGACTTAGTTCTCTATTTCAATACTTGAACTTATATCTTTCTTTGTATAGAAGTCTCATTATATCCCATTAAGAGGATTGACTTTGGTATCGCAAAGCGTCGAATATGTTATGTCGCACGGTGACGATTAAGATATTGCAAAGCGACGTTCTTTTGTGACAATTTATCTATGGCTATTAAAATCGCGGTGCGATGTTTAATTTTCACTAAATAAACGTCACAAACTTTCGTCGCTATAACCATTTTTTGTAGAAGTGATTAATAGATCAAGGATTAATCGTCACACTTAAGAATCGTCATATATACCTCCTTACAATCCCCTGACAACAATGAAGTATCTATTTATGATCCGTCAACAATAAATATATAGTTTTTGGAATCCAAAACCATACTCAAATCATTAAAGGATATCGAAGTATATGATTAACATAACTCAAAAAAGTAAGAATCATTCCAAAATCTTTCCCAACAGGAAAATAATAGATTCTAACAATATTCTCCAAACTGGAATTTTTAACAGAAGTGCGAGATATTCAATTTCTATATGCTACATGTAATTAAAGACAAAAAGCATACCAAAATGATAATGACAATCATCTTCAACCACCAAAAAAAAACTTTAGATTACCGTCTAGAATCAAATCTAGATACCCAGAGTCCTGCTGAATACAAATTCAGTTGTTATTCTTGTAATCATTATGATTTGCTATCCAATTGAGCTCACTGGGATCCAATCACTAATGAACAGAGTCTATCCCTCAACTAATAAATACTCTATATCAATAATACCGTATATCCAATGCACATAATTTTTACTGATCAATCCTGATGATTCATAAATCATGCATCTTACAAGCAATATAATTCAAAAGAGTCAGTTTCTGGTGAATCCTCATCACACTGATCGTTTTACCAATTAACTCCATCCAAGAGTAACCAACCACTCAAGTTATTAAATGTAAACATTTTGATAGATACTAGAAGCACTTACAATTTTATTGATGAATGACTTGCATAGAAACTTCAAGTGCTCGCCATGACTAGTGATCCTTGATATGTAGTCAATTTATCCTTGAAAGTGGATAGTGAGATATGGGATGTAAAATTTCCCGATCTGGAACTTCCAATGCATCATTATATTGAGTGATCGTTTCATGCATTTAGATCATACTGATGTGATTCTAGAATATGAGTGGTTTATAATAAATCAAACACTTTAGACATAGATCTCAAAAATCACTCTTGGTATTTATAGATTGTAATAATAAAAATGTCTTTGTTTTTGGAGAGACCAATGTACTTCCATTGCCAATAATTTCTTCGGCCAGAGTAATGGAGAATGTCAGTACTTCGGTTTTAAATTGTTTCACTCAATTCTACATCATGCATTCTCATTGTCTCAAACATATTCTTACTCCTTGCTATTGGATGACAATAATTACAATGTCCTCTCTCTCTCTCTCTCTCTCTCTCTCTCTCTCTCTCTCTCTCTCTCTCTCTCTCTCTCTCTCTCTCTCTCTCTCTCTCTCTCTCTCTCTCTCTCTCTCTCTCTCTCTCTCTCTCTCTCTCTCTCTCTCTCTCTCTCTCTCTCTCTCTCTCGCGAATGATATCACCTCTCCTCTCATGATATGGGTCCATCAAGAGGTAGACTTTAGCAATCCATATTCACAATAACTCTACACATTTCTCTCTCATAAACATTCCCTTGCTCATCCATAGTTTTAGATTAAAATCATATGTTTCCGATACCTCTCTTCACATGCTGGCTTCACATTGAAGGCCCTCACATAGTCAACATCTTGTCCTTTTGTATTAGCTATGGTAGCCATCGTATCTTGAATATGGCATGTGTTCTTTCTACATCTTATAGCTCATGGTTATGTGGCCTGCTAGGTATGTGTATCAAAATTCATAATCATTATTGTTGCACATCTTTCCTCTTGACTTTCATGTTTTTCCTCACAAAAGTATAACTTTCGCTCTTTGTTATTGACATGGACGAATTGGCGCGTTCATGTATTGTGCTCGAGTTGAGCTTCTCACCAATGTTTGATGTTCTATTTTTTGTGGTTTCATAGGTTGGTAGTATAAAAGTTTTCAATATGTATAAATATGGACCTCATTTTGTTTATGTAGATTTCTTGGGCTTTTCTTAGTCAGTGCGTGCATATAATGACAGTTCAAAAAATCCATCTCAATTCGATTTGTGTCAAATTTTTCATTAACTTGACTTCTCGTTGATAATTAGTCATTGCCTTGTGGTTTGAAATTTTCTTTTTAGCAAACCCCCTCTAAGTAGAAGTCATTCAATGAGTTATCCTTTGTTTCAAATTACAATCTTGCTTCTTGTTTCTCATGATCCATGGGTGGTCCTTAGAAATAGACTTTCCATGATTTTTGACAAGCTTGGCAAGGAGTGTCTTGCAACATCTCAACCACTATGCTATATCTATATGTCAAAAAAGTGGATAACATCAATAATAATTGGCAAATGCATGAAAACAATAGAAAGTTAGTGGTGCCAATTTTCATTTGAAAAATTGTGGTAGTTGATTTGGGCACAAGGCCCTAAATGTATTTGGCCATTTGAATTAACTTCTTTTAATATAACACTATGTCAAGGATATCTCTATCAGAATTACTTTTTCACATTGTATATGCAACTTCCCATGTTATTAACACTAGTCACAAAGAGTTTCATTTAAGATCATGTAATTTTGCTTTTATTGGCACATACAGTTTGGATAAAGTCATCTCATGCTCCGGTAATGTAAAATTTGTTATTGTAATACCCTTCCTATGAATGCTTGTGGGATAAAGTGAACTTGCTACAAGGGATTATGGGTCACCAAACACTAATCATAAATACTCGAATTAAGCTTGGATGAGTCTTTTTATTTCAAAATCCATTTTACTTAGATTGGGTGAGTGCATAACATTCACTTACATATTTTGAGAAAACAATGGCTAGAAAAAAAACTATAACTTCCTATCCATATCTGTTGGTTTCAAGATGATTTTTGTGCATAAGACCCAAGTATAGACCAATTAATGGTGTAAGGATCATAGAAGTATAATTTTCCAATTGTAGTTGTTCTTATTACTTTTCTTATCACAACAACTTTATCCATTTGTCATCATTCAAGTTTGTGTAGATTGCTAAAGTACTTTGACAACCCATTTTTCTAATTCAAGTTACTTGTTTTACATATGGAATATGGTGCAATTATTTTAAATTATGTGTGCTAAGTTGTTCTAATGCAACAAAAAGTGTAAAACAGCTAGTTGGATCTAGTCTTTTAGAGAATTAAATTTAGCACAAACAATCTCCATTATTGAAGTAGTTTTGATGTACCGGGACGATATCTAGGAGGAAGAAAGCAAAGATGATAAATTACAAGATATTGAGAAAGATTGGTTTCTAGACCAGAGTCAAGAACATAATGAGGTATATTGCACAACTCGAAGAAGTTTTTGAACAATGCTCTATTGAAATTTTGAAAGCAGAAAATTTCTTTGACGACATTAAGACGAGGTTTTTTTGACATCCAACGACAATTTGTTTTGAACATCACGACGCGACGTTCGACCCCGAAACCAATTTCTGAAAAGCGACATTTTAACGATGATTACTAACCGTCGCTATGCGACATCCAAAGTGAGCGACGTTCCGGTGACGGTTGAGCGGTGCCTAAATGTCTTATTGTATTAACCGTCGCCGGGTGACGTTGTAATAATATTGCAAATTGTAAAACCCAAGAGATGGTTTTTGAACAACGACGATTTTTTGGCAATGACGGTTTTTTGGCAACGGAGATTGAATGTCACAAGGCGATAGACAACGTGAGCGACGTTTCAGCGACAATTAAACGTGTTCATGACTTAACCATCATCGGGCAACGTTGTTATAATATAGCAGACTATAAAACCCGAGGGATGGTTTTTGAACAACAGATATGGAACGTCGGGTGGCGTCGTATAGTTTAAATGCCATTGAACGCCGTTGAGCGACACATAATGCAAATATTTTAGACCTTATATGATATGAGAAATAAAGTTTTGTGTGCAAGACTTTGTGGTAGTCATAAATCAGGCTACAAGATCTTGGCCATCTGTCGTTGCTCTTCCCGATTAGCAAAAATTGACAAAATTTTTGACAAAATGACTGTTGTGGGATTGAATATTAATTGATCAGCATTGAAAAGCCTGTGATGGTGATTTTATTGCCTATGGCTCTTAACGTTCAAGGAGTACGGTGATTTGATTGATATTCTAGTGTTTGGTTGGTGGAGTTGGTTGTATAACTAGTGATGTCTTGAGTGAGCTTCTTGTGCACATTGGTGTGAAACTTAAGGAACTTGCAGTGGACACATAATGCAAATATGGAGCATGTTGAGTCCTTATATGATACGAGAAAGAAAGTTTTGTGTGCAAGGCTTTGTAGTCGGGCTAAATCATATTTTTGTTTCTCTTATAAATGATGAAAGAAGACCATGACATTCTCTCATGGATATTTAATAGAACGTCATCTCCTGCCACCATAAAAAATAACATGGAGGGAGTTCCACTGAATATTCATGGATTTGGCACTTTCAACATAGAATGGCATTTAGCAGGAGATCTGAAGACATTAAAATGTATGCTCAATGTATCTCATGGTGTTAACTCTAATTAATTAATTAATTTGTAAAGATAATCATCAGAAAAATGCCAGAATCCAAAAGTGACTTTAAAGGACGATGCTTATACTGGAGTAAATAGATATCAAAATGAATGATGACTATGATGCCTGCAAGTGATTGTATTGGTTGCCATTCACTTATGCTTGATGGATACAAGTCTGCAAAAGACGATATTCTATTTTAACACAAATATATCACAATAATGAATGTGGATCATTAACATAGAAAAACCAACGTAAGTTGCATCACATACAATTGCATTTGAGTCGATCTACGGGATTGACAACCTCCACCATAACTTCATTGTGCATGTCCACATGTTGAATCAAGACTTCTGAAATGGATTGACCTCCCTTTGAAACTTTGAACTCTAAAATTCTTCCTTTCCAAAAGTTTCTGTAATCCATATTTGATTTCTTTCTTTTGCGAAATGCACCTTTTGATGAGGGATGCATCACAACTCCTTGAAACTTTCTGTATGTGCAAGGTATCCATAACCCTTCAGAATTTCTTTCATTACAAACAATGACTGAATTGATCGCACTACGCGGTCTTCGATTGCAAGCGACCATTGCATAACAGTGCAAGATACAAAACGATTGATAATGAACATCCAAGATACAAAACGATTGATAATGTACAAAATGATTGATAACTTTAGTTAGTTGAACCATCCATGCAAGTTAGTTTAACTTCAGCTAGTTAAACTCGAGCAGTCTTTTCCCGACGGGCAACAACATATTATCCAATCACATATCTAGACTCTTCCCGGTGGGAGTTTTGAACTGGCTAAAAATATGCCCGAAAAATTGTAAAAGAAATTTGTCCGACAAACACCGTTACCGTCCTGCACACATGTAAAAATATTATTGGGACATGTGGACATCGCATAGTTGAAAAGTCAAAAAACAGTATCTTTACAAAGGGCCCTTATAGCGCTTGGACCTCCCCTAATGAGTGTTGGTTAAATCCAAAGATTAAATGCATTCATTGTCATAAATGGGGCCATGCAACAGTAGACTGCTATCAGAATACCAGAAACAAAAATGAGCAGAATTGAAGCGAACCTTCAGATTCAAACTATGTCAAAGACAAAGCAGAATGCTCCAGAGCAGCAGAAGACAAGACAACAAGGAACTCGGCAACTTATGTTAGTGCTGATCTATGTTGTTCATCTAATTCAATTTGAGAGGTAGTACTTGATTCGGGAGCCACTTCACATTTTGTTTTCTCAAAACAAATATTGTTCGAGTACAATAAGACGAACTATTTGAAATTTATTATACTTGTAGATGGTTTTGAACACGTGGTTGATGACACTGGTGTACTATGGCTGGACACGAATCAGGGTGACAAAAAACTGGAGGAAGTTCTCTATGTCCCTACTCTTGATAAAGATCTTCTATCCGTAGCTAAGATAGTCGATATTGGCATGTCAGTAACCTTCACGAAGAACTCTTGTAAATTGTTCGAGGAAGATTATGATAACCTAGTTGTTAAAGGCAACAGAGAAGGAAATTTATATCACCTGAACATTCGAACAAGAATCGAACAAGTCAATCAAACTCAGGAATCAATAGATGTATTGTGGCACAAGAGGCTATGTCACATGAACATGGAAGCCTTGTACCAAGCCAACAGAATTCAGAGAATTCAAGGAGTCGAAATCAAAAGTAGAGATATTCGAACTACCTGTGAATCATGGCTTAAGGGCAAGATGACTAGAACACCTTTTAGTAAGGATGTTTATAAAGCAACTAAGGTACTTGAAATTGTGCATTCAGATATTTGTGGACCATTCGGAGTATTGTTGTTGGGTGATGCAAAGTACTGCATTACATTTATTGATGACTTTAGCAAGTTCACTGTGGTATACTTTATTCGTACTAAATCTGAAACTTTCGAGAAATTCGTTGAGTATATGAATTGGGTTGAGAAGCAGACAGGCAATAAGCTGAAGCAAATTCGCACAGATCGTGGAGGTTTCCAATGAATTCAAAGCTTATTGTACTGATCGAGGTATTATGCATACAAAGACTGCATCATACACACCTCAGCACAATGGAATAGCTGAACGAAAAAATCGTACACTGATGGAAGCTGTAAGGTGTATGATGGCTCATGCGAAAGCACCAAAACAGTTGTGGGCAGAAATAGTGGCTACATCGAATTATCTTCAGAATCGAATTCTGAAATCTTGAATACTGAATAAAACTCCTCATGAAATATGGTGGAAGTAGGAGCCAAATCTAGCACATGTTCGGACATTTGAATGCGCAGTATATATGCACATACCAGATAAGCTGAGAAAGAAACTCAATGAAAAGACAGAACAATGTTTTCTGGTAGGATTCTAGTTACATTCCTCATATTATCGATAAAAGTTGTTCGAGATGTGAAATTTGATGAGTCGAAATACATAGCAGATAGTGATCTAGTCGGCTATGAAATTCTCAAAAACTATTATGAGCTACCAACGATGACAGAAGAAAAACAAGCATAAGATGAAAGAGAATTACCATATTCAGAGGGAGATCAAGATCGAGTGCATGACAGACTCGAATCACCAGCTCGAATTCCAGCAGAAAAACTCAAATCAGAATCGAACTCAAAACCAACTGTGAGAAGATCTGATAGACAACGAAAACCAACAGAAATGTATGGTCAGGATGTTTTTAATACAGCCATCAAATTTTGTGGATTCTCAGAAGAACCTTAAACATTCGAGGAAGCTGTTGATGGACCAGATAAAGATCGATGGATTCAAGCAATGGAGGACGAAATGTCATCCATGTATAAGAACAATGTATGGACACTTGTACCTATTCCTGATGGAAGGAAACCAGTCAAATGCAAGTGGATCTACAAGATCAAAACAGGTCCTGATGGAGAGAACATCAGATACATAGCAAGGTTGGTTGCTAAAGGATTTTCACAGAAGTATGGGATCGACTACACTGATACTTTCTCACCAGTAGTCAAACATACATCAATTCACTTGTTATTCGCATATGTTGTGGCTCATGATTTGAGAATCCATATTGTGGATGAGAAAACTGCTTTCTTGCACGTAGAATTGGAAGAATATTTATTCATGGATCAACCACTTGGTTTTGTAAATCAAGAATCTCCAAAATATGGATGTCACATGAATAAAAGCATTTATTGTCTGAAACATGCTGCTAGACAATGGTATAGAAAGAAGGACGAAGCACTATGTTCCTTAGGCTTCGAACCTCTATTTGCTGAATCGAATGTCTATATCAAGCATGTCCAAAATGAAATAATCATTCTAGTTGTCTATGTTGATGACACGCTTATCTTCTCAAGAAGAGATAAGTTAATTTCAGATGTCAAAAGAGACATTTCTGAAGTATTTGAGATCGCTGATCTAGGAGAACCTAAAATCTATCTAGGCCTGCAGATCTAAAGAGAGTTTAAAGGTGGTAAGTTGTATCTTCACCAACAAAAGTACACTCAAAAGATCATTAAAGACTTCAACATGCTCGAATGCAAAGGTCTACATACTCCCATGATACCTGGAACAATACTGAACAAGGCAGATTGTCCGCGACTCTCAAAGAAGAGGAACGAATGGCCAAAACACCCTATCGTAGGCTGATTGGATCATTATTATATCTAGCAGACAACACCAGACCTAATATAGCATTTGTAGTATACAAGCTGAGCCAATATAATCAAAACCTAGGATCGTTGCATTGGAAGTTGGCAAAGAGAGTACTACAATATCTCCAAGAAACGAAAGACTATGGATTGTGTTATTCGAAGGAAACTGGATTTCGCATTGAATCTTACAGTGACACAAGCTGGGCATCCATGAAGGATGATAACAAAAGTATTTCAAGAGGTTGTGTTTGTTGCCCGATTCTGGGAATGACATGGAATATTCTAAAGTTGGCAAAAGGCACCTATAATAAACCCAAACGCTACATGAATGTGCTAGAGAGTCAAAAGTATTAGAATCAGACAACCAGTTGGCATTCTGCACATATAAGTCCAACATTGGGCCTTTAGGCTAGAAAGTGCCATGTGCACTAATATTTAAATAAAATATTTTAAACTTAGATTTTGCAAGTTCCTAAGTTAGGAAACACAACTTGTACCCAAAAAACACAAAGCGATTCGAATGGTCAAGATTGTGATCCTGATGGAACTTCAGTAGCCAATGGGTGATGAGGAGGTTCCACTCTATCTCTTATAAAAAAGAACCATTTTTCTTGTATTTTCATCATTAGAAGAGTAATAGAACTCTGTCCCTTTGTTCTCTCTCTCTCTCTCTCTCTCTCTCTCTCTCTCTCTCTCTCTCTATGATAATGTGAGTGTGAGTGAGATTCAGTTTCAACTTTCTTTATGCAGATTTATGGTAGGATCTTAAGCTAGTTGGTGAAACGCAACATCTCCAAGGCTCCTAGTTGGGCCGAGCCCACTTCTCGTACTACACACGACCGCGAGAAAGAGATGGAAAAGCCATCTTTTTCTTGGCTTAACATTGGCGCCTTTGCCAGGGAGCCAAATGTTGTCCCTCACTAAACTAGCATGTTCTCCCTTTGTTTTCTTCTTTCTCTCATTCCGAAAGCTCCAAAAAAAAAAACATTGAAAAAATAATAAGAAAAAAAAGAAGATTGCATCTACTTTATTGATGGAGTGGGATTTGAACCCACTATAGTTCCAGGACTATCCTCTAGGCCATCAACCTACCTGCAAGATGTTTTGTTTATCTGGATCTACAACTCTATGAAAAGCCTATGTTCAAACATGGTCACAATCAAATCAATAGACAGAACCGAACTGTAGAACCCCAAGGAACACCTACAAGAAGTGCCAACCACTACCATTAGGAAACCTGCATCCCTTCCTTGCCTCGCTCCCTCCCCCTCCTTGGTTGCTTGCTCAACGCTCTCCTCGCTGCTACACTGCTCCTCAGCTACCTGCTCCACAACCCTTCTCTTCCCTGCCTACTCCACGTCCCTTTTTTTCCCTGCCCTCGCTCCCTTCTCTTTGCCCTGATGTCGATCTGCTGTGCTCCGCCGCCCTGCTGCTCAGTTCCATGCCCTTGATTCCTTCACTCCCTGGCTTGTCTCTTCTGTTGTTGCTCCCTCCCCCTTCCCCTCAGCTGTCCGCTCTGTTCCCTGCCCCTTCCCCTCTGTTGTCCGCTCCCTTCCCCGTCCTTGCCTCATGCTGCTCCCCTCCCCCTCGCTCCCCTCTACTGCTACTCTGCTCCTTCCCCTCATGCCCTTCCCTGGCTTGCCCTCCCCTCCCTTCCTATGCCTCCCCTTGCACCGCCCTCTTCCAAATAGATTAGGTTATTTTTTATTTGTATGTTATTTTATATTATCTTTTGTATTTCATTTTTCACATTTTTTTAGGGGGTATCTATAAACTTTTTTTTCCCCCCCTTCTTAAGTTAACTTGGATTTTATTTTTTCTTAACTTTTTCTTCCCAACATACTCCTAATATTTTCCACGTTCTCAAACTTTCGTGCCTTCCCCCAACTTCCACTTTCCCCAAATTTTGCTCTCCCAAACGTTTTACTTTTCCAAAATTTTTCACTTTTCTCAGTTTTTGCTCTCCTAAAATCTTTGAATCCCAAAATTGCTAGACTTTTTGTGAATCCCAAATCTGCTAGAATTTTTGTGATTCCCGAATTTGCTAGACTTTTTGTGAATCCCAAATCTGCTAGACTTTTTGTGATTCCCAAAATTGCTAGACTTTTTGTGAATCCCAAATCTGCTAGACTTTTTGTGATTCCCAAAATTACTAGACTTTTTGTGAATCCCAAATCTGCTAGACTTTTTGTTCTCGATTTGCTAGACTTTTTGTGAATCCCAAATCTGCTAGACTTTTTGTGATTCCCAAAATTGCTAGACTTTTTGTGATTCTCGAAATTGTTAGACTTTTTGTGATTCCCCAGTTTTTTGAATCTTAAAAGAAAAATAGATAAATAAAAATAAAAAATAAAAAAATTTGCCTTCCCCAACTTCCACCTTAAAAAAAAAAAAAGGAAAGCCAAACAAAACCACTGTTTGGAACATTGTGCGTCATCAGTCATCTCTTGAAGAGCAATCTTACATAGAAATTCATCTACATGTCAACTACTCAGCTATCAAGCATTAGCATGCAACGTCAGGAGACAGTTTGTACATACCTTCATCGGATCTATCACATAGCAAAGGACTATCATCCACCAATCCCAACATCACTGATCATCAAGAACTTTATCCAAGGTCTGAAGAGCAACATTCACTATTAAATGAAGAACCTCACCTCTTACACTACATTGAAGCAAGTTCTTGTTGATTCCATGAAGAGTGAATCCACATTGTTGGGCAATTCAAGATATTGACTTCGAATTTGAGTTGGATGAAGTATCTGGATTACCATCAATAAGTGAACTATGCTATAGCTTCCATGGGAACGAATTTTCGTGTGACAAGTTAAATATCTACTTCATCCTTTGATACTTGAATGTGCTTGGATCTAGGGTTGAAGGTGGATAAGAAATACCCGCTACAATTTTCTTTTTGGAGGGTTTCCGGATATCGAGACAACTGTAATTCTAATTAATAAGTGAGAGGGATTTAACACCTTGCGTGTGTAGGTCCAACCTGATGATCACATAGTTATTTGATTAGATAAAAGTTAATAAAAGCACTTTAGGCCTTTTTGCGAGAATTAAATGTCCCAAGGCCTAATTGTCAAGTTAGTGAATAAAAAAGGGTTCCCCCAAATTTCAAATTTCAGATAATAAGGGATGTGGATGTTGGCCAATAGGATTTGAGGGCAAAATCTAGAATCTTGATATATCATCTAGATATAGCATCCACTGACAATCATAAGAAATTTTTGTCTCCACATTCCAGTAAGTGGTTTAAAAAAGCAGCCTACTCTAAGTGATTTGACCTAAATTGATGCTTGGATCACAAAGATCCACTTTCTATACTCGATTTGAGCTAGAAACACCTCCAAATCCACATAAAATTTATGGTGCTTTCAAATCCACCTCTAGATTTGGCATAAACACCAAATTTGGCCTACAACTTGCTCTAATACCATGTGAGAAATTCAGATCCAAACCACACTTAATGGTTCAACAAGATCTTGACCAAATTTGGATTCACATCTAGATTTTGCTACAAGGTAGAAATCATCAATTTTAGCATGCTAGAATTGCATAAATCACTAAGATCTGATCATAAGCATAAAGAACTGATATCTTATTGTCCATGTTCGTACAACAGAAGCAACAAATAGTACTTCACACATGTGGATCCAAGTACAACACAAAAATTAACATTCTATACACTAGAACTCAAGATATTATGAGAAATATGCAAGTGATGAAGATAGAATCAAAAGAGAAAATCTCCACATAGAAAGAGAACTTGAAAATAATTTCTCCATGATGGTATAGCTATTTATAACAGCCATAATTTCACTTGTCCAATTGCCCTAAAATAGCCCTAAAATAGCAACTTTTAGGTATTTCACAAAAAACCTAGTTTTTAGTGAGTAAATGCAATGTATCTATATTAGCCAATTAGAATGGGTCTAAATCTGACCTCATCCACAAATACACTTGCCAAAAATAATACAAACACTATTTATGCCTTTATTGATACTAAAACTATCTCTAACTTGAAATTTCATCTTGGTCTCAAAATTGCCAAAATAACTCAACTAAACTAGCTAATTTTTCACATAGATTTATATATCAAATTTTTTGGTTGTCCATTTTGAGTGGACTAGGACCCCTTCGGATATGGCTATACGGGCCAAAATTTTTACTAGTCACACTAAGTATGTAGTACATTTCCATACAACTGTTGAAACAATCTGGTATTTCTTCCGTAGTTTAGCCCGATTTGTAATGTCAAAAAATCGGCTAACATTTTGGTGACCTCCACTGGGTATGTGGTCCCCACACAATGGATCCAAAGTCAATAGAAAACTTATTTGTAGTAAAACTTCCATTTAGTGGTAGATAGGCTCAGTATACAACATTGTGCAATGCTAACTGCTCATGGTAAAGTTCATGGTCTTGGTTCATAATTGTCTCATCCATTGGGCATGGAGTTTGGTTCTCAACAGCAGTATCTAAGGCCAGCGATTAAGCTCTAGAATCAGACAACTACATATCTTCATGGTACTTGCATTACATCCATCCTGTGCACCTAGATCTGCTTATGCTCCCATTCCCATCAAATTTTACTATATGCCCATCTCAGATCCATGCATTTTAGGGATATGCTAATTAACGTAGTTTCCTTCTATAAAATGGTAATTGATGGATGCATCTAATTTCAGCATGTGCCTAGATGTCTACTCAAATCACGAGTGGATGCAATATTTTTGTTCACTCACTTCTCTCAAAGATTTATTTCTCTCATTCATATCATGAAATAAGTAAATATAGTGGCTCATGATTGACTTAGTCAATAAAACTTCTCTAATGCTAATTTTCTTTTTCCCAAATTTTTTTTTTCAAAAGATTGAGTCAACTCTATATACACATATCCTGCCCACAATATTTCTCACTACCCTCATTTTTTTTTCTTTTCCATCCCCGGGCTTCTAAATCATGTACTCATGCCCTTTTTAGACAATATAGAAGATATGCCCTTCTTAATGTAATACATAGTGCAAGGAGTATGGATGCAACTGTCAGACTTGCATGAAGTGTTGTTAATGATTTTGTGTCTAAGACGATGCAAATAAGCCAATGAGTGATTTCTTTGCCATAGTAGAGATATCTTCCTCTACTTGTAGGCCCTCTTGCAAAGATCAGTTCTAGAGGTACTTATCTCAGGGGTAGAGGTTGAAATATCACTGTCTATTAGCCAGGATTTGCACCTACAAGGAATTGGTGTTGGAAGATCTCAGACAATGTTTTTCTTTCTTTGGAAAATCTGTCAAGCACTTTCAGATACCAGAAGATGTGAAAGCTCCTTTCCATCTTTTCGTTGGGGTTACACCACTTCCTAGTCAGACATATATTATTGGGTCGATTTTGACGGCCCCTGCAAGGTTGGAGTAACCATTCTCTCAGGTGATGGGCATAATGTCTCACTAGTCTGACATCATGTTCTTTGTTTCTTCTGGTCATGAAGGAGAAAGCTTCTAGACTGGCACAAGTATCAGTAAATGTTTCAAAAGGTCTTGGAATCAGCGGCCATCTGAACAATGTTGGTATATCAGTGACAGGTCGAAGTTCAAAGGTGTGGTCACTCAAAGGAAATTCCACACTTGGAATATAAAGTACATAGGCATCAAAGTCCTCAAAAAACCTACTATTTGACAGGATCTCTTGTTCTTTAGTAGGGTTTCAGAGCATTGATTCACAACAACACAAAGCAAGCTTTAGGATGTGTAAGTCCAGATATACGTCAGTGTAATGTAACATTGATTCCGAATGTTAACATCACAATTAAGTTCCAAGCAATTGATTATTTGATCGTACTGACAATCAAATAACCAATGAGTTTTAAGACAATCTTAGCAATGAATTTACAGTTGCTTGCACAAGACAATATCAAGGCTAAAGAAGTGTCTGACCAGAGTTACAATCAAAATTTTTCAATTTGTCTTCTCTTGGCCTCATGGAATTGACCAACAACATGACTGTCCAGATCAGCAAAACATGTCCTCAAGAAGGTTCTGTTATAAGTAGAAACTGCAACAACTATATCTTCATGCATGTCCTTCCTTAATATAACATTCTTCAGCAACTCAACATTTATTCAGACGAAAGAGCCATCCAAATAAAGACTCTGCATTGTTGTAAGGACATGGCCAATAAGAGTGCCAAAGTGTGTTATTGAATAAGTAACAAACTTCACATGGTCTTTATGGGCTCTTCTTTCTTTGATATAGCAAGCAAAATTCTCGTAGTGAACATGATATCCAGCTTCCCAGTCGGCATACAATTCCCACAACTCTGGATAAGAGACATCAATACCTTGCAACATGTTCTCTCTGTCGAACCTTGCAAAGTTTGACTCTTACTTCGGCCGGTACATGTCAAATTGACAGTGTCTCTTTCAGTAATCAATTTGTCCTTGATAATACTTGTAAAATTCCACTTCCTTCTATTTTAAGTAATCTAATGCATATAATAATGTACAATCTACGTACAATTCTACACTACCAAAAGCAACTGCAAAAAATTTCCCCTACAAAATTGCCCAACAAAAGCGTCCTTTTTGTTCCATGCTAAGCCTATTCCATAATTCTATGAAGTGTGATTTCTCCCAGGGGGCTTCCCAGTTGGCCCAAGAATAACCCATTAAACTTGACAAAAAGGAATATTCCACACACCATTGCAACTCATATTTAAATTGCAATGGTAGCCAAACATGAACTTTATCAACAAAACCTTTGAATTCATGCGCAAGTACCTTATCTGTCTTCTTGGACTTGGTCGCACGGGTTCGTTTGGCCTCTGCATATCAACATGATCTGCCTGTACTTTAATCTCCTTCGCATAGATGGCATCCTTGATCTCGATCTGTAGCGACTCCAGTTCTCTCTTTAGTCTGTCATTCTCAGCTACCGCGTTGTGAAACTCCTCATGGACTTCCACACCAATGCAACTGAAAACTTGGAAACTATGAAGGTTATCTGGATCTATCTGTTTCCCCTTGCGATAGGCCAACACCTCTGCCATCAGGCTATCGATATTTTTTAAGGCATGGGTGTGTTCCTCATGTGAATTCACACCAGAACATCCAGTCTCTGACAATTCCTTCAAGTCGATAAGATCCTCTTCAAATCCGTTCTTCTCCTCATATAGATATTGAAGGAGCTCACTCTTGAAGGTTTCTTATAGAGTTGACTGCACCTGCTTCCATTTGGCTGCATCAACCTTGATTGTGCCTCCATCTAAACAACACTACAAAGTTGCATCGGCACTTATCCTCACCAACTTCTCAGCAAACTGAGCCAAGAGCTTGGTCATCTTTTTGTTTAAGTCACCATTCATCTTGTATTTTGGCTATTTTCAATTCATACCCTCTCTAGACAACATCGGTGTTTCGTAGATACAAAATCATCTACTTAACCTTAGGATTCATGTCCGCCAATAGTCAGGTGTATCTGGTTCCGGCGTCTGGTCCTTCTGCTATGCTTGATCATATATGTCTTCAATGTCGGCAACAGCAGTGGTGGTGGTAGTATCAACCGCAACATAAAAAACTTGGACGACATCATCCTGGACCTGCTCAATTTTGAAACTCGTAGCATCCTGGTTGTCATCCTCCCTGTTCTCTGCATCTGCCATGGTAGTGTCTGCAGACAGCAACATCAGAAGTAGCAAGCAAAGAGTCCTGTGTAGCTTCACTCGTCCTTGCATCGACATCCACGATCTCAATAGCAGTAAGATCCACTTGTTGTGGGGCTGCAAGTTCGGTCTTCTTCCTTTCCAGCAGCGCCAATTCCCCTGACATCAAAATGTTATAATGTAGGCACAAATGGGAGATGTGGGCTGCGTATGCTGCAAACTTGCCATGCTTCATCGACCTGTGGAAGGCCTTGAAGGCGATGGTAGCAAAGTTAATCTGCTCTTTCTTGATGGCCAGAAGCATATATCCAATGTTTGTGACTGCAATTGTTGCATCCACGTCCGTTGCAAAGAGGACTAGGTTGTAATACTTAACAAAAATTTCTCAAAGCTGCGTCTCTGATCATAGAAATCTTATATCGATTGCTTGGCATATAAAATTTTTCATGAAACAGATTAGCTTCATTAATGTCCTCCCTAGATAACGCTGGAGGTACAATTCCTTCACTTGGTAAATGGAGCGCGGCAGCAAAGGTCGCCTCCGAGATGTCCATTCTCACTCCCGAACCTGCGATAAAACTACAATGTCCGTGACCTCAATTAGCCCCTAAATGAGCTCATTGCTAGCTTCAATCAGGATTGTGAATGGATCAACTATTAGTGTATAGCCGAGTCTGCATCAATCAGCTAACATAATTCTTCCAAGTTCAGCTTGCTGCGCACTTTCCAATTGACGTGGGCTGGCATAATAACCAAAGTGGCAGCCATTGCACTAGATGGTAAATATTTTAGCTTGATTGATCGCGAAATAGCAGTAAACAATTGATTGCAACTAATAATACCATGCAATGGTAGCGTACGATGAGCAAGAAAGCAAGCATAAAACTTGAAAACTTGATTACGAATGTTGATGAGGTAAGTGAAAAATGACGAGAAACTTGGTGTAAGTAGCAAAACGGTCAGAAAATCAGTAATAAAGGTGGCACATGGTTTTACATGTACATGTGTCAATAGAAAAGACGTTCGTCATCATGCAATAACTACAAGTCCAATGTATAATCAGAGAAATAATTATAGTATGAATAGGCTAGCTATTTGAGTTAGAATTAAAGTAGAATCACTATGCTACTGTATTGTGGGTCCTATCAGTTGATAGGGATCAGTTGGCCTCGCCACGAGGCAAGTCAACCGGACACGCATCCTGCCAACGGCAACCTGGGTCATGCATGCGTTGCCTGAGGGAACAATTATATGTACAGTGTAATTTCATTTTGAGAAATACAGTTGCTATGTGAGCTTGTTGTGGAGAGTGTTTTTTGTTTGTGTTACTGTGTAGCATGATCGGTGTTCCTATGCAAAGCAAATTCTAAGTTGGTATCAGACCCATACAGGGAGTGTACACAGTACAGTGTCGCCATTGAAGAGAGCTTCGGGAGAAGAAAAGTCTTCTGAGAGTTCGGGGTTTACGGTGGGCTGGAGACGGAAAGTGAAGCACTGGAGTATGATTTCTAGCATACAAATGTTTGCTAGGTGTGAAACCGTGTGAGGATTCACAAACAAGGCCTATCAGTTGGAGAAACGGAATTCTAAAAATTTTGTAAAGTAGCTGCTTGGTGTTTGCAATCGGTGTGCATCCGAACGGACACCATTTGACAAACGGTCTGAAGTATCAGATTCTTTGCTGTAGGGAAACCTCAGAGCAAGAGGATTTGCTTGTTGAAGGGCTGTACAAAGGCTACTAAGTGCCAAGAATGGTGTAGAAACCCTGGTTTAGGGTTTACAGATGATAAATCATGGATTTCTCTCTGTATTCAACAGATTTTGGAGCTGTAAA